>JARQOD010012984.1:0-17538 GCA_033576555.1 Oophaga sylvatica | reverse complement strand
CTACACCACACAGGAGAGCTGACAGATCCTCTATATACTACACAACACAGAAGAGCCGACAGATCCTCTATATACTACACCACACAGGAGAGCTGACAGATCCTCTATATACTACACCACAAAGGAGAGCTGACAGATCCTCTATATACTACACCACAAAGGAGAGTTGAAAGATCCTCTATATACTACACCACACAGGAGAGCCGACAGATCCTCTATATACTACCCCACACAGGAGAAAAGACAGATCCTCTATATACTACACTACACAGGAGAGCTGACAGATCCTCTATATACTACACCACACAGGAGAGCTGACAGATCCTCTATATACTACACCACACAGGAGAGCCGACAGATCCTCTATATACTGCACCACACAGGAGAGCTGACATATCCTCTATATACTACACCACACAGGAGAGCTGACAAATCCTCTATATACTACACCACACAGGAGAGCTGACAGATCCTCTATATACTACACCACACAGAAGAGCCGACAGATCCTCTATATACTACACCACACAGTAGAGCTGACAGATCCTCTATATGCTACACCACACAGGAGAGCTGACAGATCCTCTATATACTACACCACACGGGAGAGCTTGCAGATCCTCTATATACTACACCACACAAGAGGAGAGCTGACAGATCCTCTATATACTACATCACACAGGAGAGCGGACAGATCCTCTATATACTACACCACACAGGAGAACTGACAGATCCTCTATATACTACACCACACAGGAGAGCTGACAGATCCTCTATATACTACATCACATGAGACACATCACTGCATGTTGCAGAAATCAAGGTCTCCTTTGACGACTGTCCGCAGGAAGGGTTTCAAAAGAGATCCGTAATGACAGGCACAGGGGTCATCAATAGACCCCGGCTGTCATGACAGTATGACCATTGGCACAGCCGTGATGTTATTTTGAGGTGCTGATGGGCGAGAGAATGATGCACACGCATGTCAGCTCGTGTTAAATGCTGCTGTCATAGATGGACAGTGGCATTTAACGTGTGCCATACATGTAAGGCGGATGTCGTGAAGGGGTTAAATATCTTCGGGCCACCTTCCCCACTGTCATCTTATATCCTTTGGGCCCACTTCCACCCTTAGTTTCCTGTGGGCCCACCTCTCCCTTTCACTAATTCGTGTTTCTCACTACTTAATTTCCAGTGGGCTTTCTCCTCCTCACTGTTTCACCTCTAATTGCCACACATGAATCCTGCAGCATTGTCATCATCACCTTGTGACTGAGATGTTCTTCTGTTCCCACAGGTATGAACTGCAAATTTCCCCATCTTTCCAGTGCTCCTAAATGCTCCCATGTGTATTGCTTTGTTCTATGGTATGAACTGCAAATTTCCCCATCTTTCCAGTGCTCCTGAATGCTCCCATGTGTATTGCTTTGTTCTATGGTATGAACTGCAAATTTCTCCATCTTTCCAGTGCTCCTGAATGCTCCCATGTGTATTGCTTTGTTCTATGGTATGAACTGCAAATTTCCCCATCTTTCCAGTGCTCCTGAATGCTCCCATGTGTATTACTTTGTTCTATGGTATGAACTGCAAATTTCCCCATCTTTCCTGTGCTCCTGAATGCTCCCATGTGTATTGCTTTGTTCTATGGTATGAACTGCAAATTTCCCCATCTTTCCAGTGCTCCTGAATGCTCCCATGTGCATTGCTTTGTTCTATGGTATGAACTGCAAATTTCCCCATCTTTCCAGTGCTCCTGAATGCTCCCATGTGTATTACTTTGTTCTATGGTATGAACTGCAAATTTCCCCATCTTTCCTGTGCTCCTGAATGCTCCCATGTGTATTGCTTTGTTCTATGGTATGAACTGCAAATTTCCCCATCTTTCCAGTGCTCCTGAATGCTCCCATGTGCATTGCTTTGTTCTATGGTATGAACTGCAAATTTCCCCATCTTTCCAGTGCTCCTGAATGCTCCCATGTGTATTGCTTTGTTCTATGGTATGAACTGCAAATTTCCCATCTTTCCAGTGCTCCTGAATGCTCCCATGTGTATTGCTTTGTTCTATGGTATGAACTGCAAATTTCTCCATCTTTCCAGTGCTCCTGAATGATCCCATGTGTATTGCTTTGTTCTATTGTATGAACTGCAAATTTCCCCATCTTTCCAGTGCTCCTGAATGCTCCCATGTGTATTGCTTTGTTCTATGGTATGAACTGCAAATTTCCCCATCTTTCCAGTGCTCCTGAATGCTCCCATGTGCATTGCTTTGTTCTATGGTATGAACTGCAAATTTCCCCATCTTTCCAGTGCTCCTGAATGCTCCCATGTGTATTGCTTTGTTCTATGGTATGAACTGCAAATTTCCCCATCTTTCCAGTGCTCCTGAATGCTCCCATGTGTATTGCTTTGTTTATGGTATGAACTGCAAATTTCTCCATCTTTCCAGTGCTCCTGAATGCTCCCATGTGTATTGCTTTGTTCTATTGTATGAACTGCAAATTTCCCCATCTTTCCAGTGCTCCTGAATGCTCCCATGTGTATTGCTTTGTTCTATGGTATGAACTGCAAATTTCCCCATCTTTCCAGTGCTCCTGAATGCTCCCATGTGTATTGCTTTGTTCTATGGTATGAACTGCAAATTTTCCCATCTTTCCAGTGCTCCTGAATGCTCCCATGTGTATTGCTTTGTTCTATGGTATGAACTGCAAATTTCCCCATCTTTCCAGTGCTCCTGAATGCACTATGGTATGATTTGCTCACCTATCTTGTATACATAATTGTACTCCATTCTTATCTTCACCACACATCTGAATGGTCTGTGTAACCCCTCCCCCCTTTTATGACCTGTCCTTAACTCTGTACATCTGGCCTGGGCAGTCCCAGCCCACTTTCCAATCTCACCTGATTGCCATTAGCTGCAGATATATTCAGTGCAATGGGTCTGCTCCAGACCCGTGTGTGCTCCACATATTTCAAATCCCATATTTCAAATTACAGATTTCTAATTACACTACTGTGAATTAGACTATAATTTGACTGGCATTTGGCTGCAAGGTAACATAATTTAAAACCACTATGTTTCAGTTTCTTTTCACTTTCACCCCCATCCTCCTTTCTTTCTTCTTATCTCCTGTAATCCCCCACCTAGTAAGGAATTAGTCATTTCCCCCTCCATTCTCCCCACCCATCTCACCTCCTCCTCAGAACTGTTCCTCCACAAAACAATCCTTCTTACCAAGACACACACTGCCACGTCATGTCTTATCCTGCTCCCACCTTCTAACGCTCTGTCTGCTACTCCTCATCGCTGGCGATGTATCCCCAAATCCTGGCCCTCCTCAACACATCTCCACACTCATTTCTAACACCCTGCCACGATCCTCCACACGTTTCTGCAACCATGATAACCTCATACCTATCCATCCACACCCCCCTCCCCCGGTCCCACTACCTGGAGCACTATGGAACGCACGCTCCGTCTGCAATAAACTGTCATTTATCCACGACCTCTTTATCACCAACAAACTCTCCTTCCTTGGCATCACTGAAACCTGGCTCACCCGCTCTGACGCAGCCTCTCTAGCTGCGCTTTCCTATGGCGGATTCCATCTCTCTCACATCCCTCGCCCCAGCAACAAACGTGGTGGAGGGATTGGCTTACTCCTGTCTGATACCTGCTCCTTTACCCCTATTCAACTTCCACCCTCCGCTGCTATTCCCTCGTTCGAGGTGCACTCCGTCCGCATCTATTCCCCCTCCAACCTCCAACTGGCTGTCATCTACCGCCCCCCGGAACTAGCCATCTCCACCTTTCTCGACCACTTCACCACCTGGCTACTCCATTTCCTCTCTGCTGACATCCCCACCATCATCATGGGCGATTTCAACATCCCCATTGACACTTCCACCCCAGCTGCCTCTAAACTTCTATCGCTCACAGCTTCCCTCGGCCTCACTCAATGGTCCTCTGCGGCCACTCACAAAGATGTTCACACGCTGGACCTTATCTTCACCCGCCTGTTCCCTCACTAATCTCACTAACTCCCCACTCCCCCTGTCTGACCACAACCTACTGACATTCTCTTCCCTCTCCTCTGTTAGTACGCATCCCCCACTCCACAAACTCACCCACCCTCACAGAAATCTCAAATACCTCAATTTACAATCACTCTCTGAGTCCCTCCTCCCTCCACAGACATAGCCTCACTTAATGACACAGATGCTGCTGCCACATTTTATAACACCACAATAAAAGCCACACTTGATTCGGCCGCCCCCCTCACGCAGAGCATAACTCGTACAATCAACAGGCAGCCCTGGCTGACCGGCCTGACCAAAGAACTGAGACGGGCTTCCAGGGCTGCCGAGCGGAGATGGAAGAGAACCCATTCTACCGAGCACCTCAACGCATAGAAGCAGTCCCTCGCCAGCTTCAAGTCCACGCTGTCTGCCACAAAACAAACTTACTTCGCATCTCTCATATCCTCCCTGTCTCACAACCCTAAACAGCTCTTCAACACTTTCAATTCTCTACTCCGTCCCCCAGCACCTCCTCCCTCTCCTCTCATTTCTGCTGAAGACTTTGCCTCTTTCTTTAAGCAAAAGATTGATATGATCAGAGAAAGCTTTGGCCCGCAGCCGCCAATGCCCCTCTTAGCCACTCAGCCCTGTTCTTCCAAAACCAGCTTCACCACCATGACAGAAGATCAGCTCTCCACTCTCCTGTCACGATCACACCTCACCACTTGCGCGCTTGACCCACTCCCGTCCCACCTCATCCCTAACTTTGCCACAGTCTTCATCCCTACTCTCACACACCTCTTCAACCTTTCACTTACAAATGGTGTCTTTCCTTCATCCTTCAAACATGCCTCAATCACTCCCATCCTCAAAAAGCCCTCCTTCGACCCATCCTCTGTGTCTAGCTATCGCCTGATATCTCTTCTTCCCTACGCCTCAAAACTACTGGAACAGCATGTATATCTCGAACTGTCCTCCCACCTCTCCTCCTGTTCCCTCTTTGACCGTTTACAATCAGGCTTCCGACCGCATCACTCAACTGAAACTGCCCAAACTAAAGTCACTAAAGACCTACTAACCGCCTAGAGCAAGCGACACTACTCTGTCCTCCTTCTCCTGGACCTGTCTTCTGCCTTCGACACCGTGGACCATTCCCTCCTGCTACAGATTTTCTCATCTCTTGGCATCACAGACTTGGCCCTATCCTGGATCTCATCATACTTAACAGACCGAACATTCAGTGTCTCCCTCTCACACACCACCTCCTCACCTCGCCCCCTGTCTGTCGGTGTTCCTCAAGGCTTAGTCATAGGACCCCTACTCTTCTCCATCTATACCTTCGGCCTGGGACAGCTCATAGAATCCCACGGCTTGCAGTATCACCTCTACGCCGATGACACGCAGATCTACCTATCTGGACCTGACTTCACCTCCCTACTGACCAAAATCCCACAGTGTCTGTCTGCTATCTCAGCCTTCTTTTCTGCTCGCTTTCTCAAACTGAACATGGACAAAACAGAATTCATCATCTTTCCCCCACCTCATTCTTCCCCTCCACCAGACCTATCCATCAATGTCAATGGCTGCTCGCTTTCCCCAGTCCCGCATGCTCGATGCCTTGGGGTGATCCTCGACTCTGCCCTCTCTTTCAAACCACACATCCAAGCCCTCGCCACCTCCTGCCGACTCAAAATCAAAAATATTTCCCGGATCCGCTCATTCCTCAACCATGAAACCACAAAAAAACACTAGTGCACGCCCTTATCATCTCCCACCTCGACTACTGCAACCTCCTACTGTCTGGCCTCCCCTCTAGCACTCTGGCACCACTCCAGTCCATCCTACACTCTGCTGCCCGACTAATCCACCTGTCTCCCCGATATTCCCCAGCCTCCCCCCTATGCCAGGCCCTTCACTGGCTTCCTATTGCCCAGAGGCTTCAGTTCAAAACCCTAACCATGACATACAAAGCCATCCACAACCTTTCTCCTCCATACATCTGTGACATGGTCTCCCGCTACCTACCCACACGCAACCTTCGATCCTCTCAAGAGCTCCTTCTCGACTCCCCCCTCATCTCTTCTTCCCACAACCGCATACAAGACTTCTCCCGGGCTTCCCCCATACTCTGGAACTCCCTGCCGCAAAACATCAGACTTTCACCAACAACGGAAACCTTCAAGAAGAACCTGAAGACCCACCTGTTCCGACAAGCCTACAGCCTACAATGATCCTCAGTCTACTGAACCATCGCACGACCAGCTCTACCCTTTCCTAGTGTATCCTCACCCATCCCTGTAGACTGTGAGCCCTCGCGGGCAGGGTCCTCTCTCCTTCTGTACTTGTGTGTCCCTTGTCTAGCACACGTTTATTGTACCTGTCTATATTTTCCCTTTTCATATGTAAAGTGCCATGGAATAAATGGCGCTATATAAATGTGTAATAATAATAATAATTTCCAGTGGGCCTTCTCTCCCCACTCTTTCACCTCTAATTTCCTGTGGGACCACCTCTCCCCAATGTTTCACCTCTAATTTCCAGTGGGCTTTCTCCTCCTCACTGTTTCACCTCTAATTTCCAGTGGGACCACCTCTCACCAATTTTTCCCCTCTAATTTCCTGTGGACCAACCTCTCCACAATGTTTCACCTCTAATTTCCAGTGGGCTTTCTCCTCCTCACTGTTTCACCTCTAATTTCCAGTGGGACCACCTCTCCCCAATTTTTCACCTCTAATTTCCTGTGGGCCCACCTCTCCCCAATGTTTCACCTCTAATTTCCAGTGGGCTTTCTCCTCCTCACTGTTTCACCTCTAATTTCCAGTGGGCCTTCTTTCCCCACTCTTTCACCTCTAAGTTCCTGTGGGACCACCTCTCCCCAATGTTTCACCTCTAATTTCCAGTGGGCTTTCTCCTCACTGTTTCACCTCTAATTTCCAGTGGGACCACCTCTCCCCAATTTTTCACCTCTAATTTCCTGTGGACCAACCTCTCCACAATTTTTCACCTCTAATTTCCTGTGGGCCCCTCCCCATGGTGTCACCTAATTTCCTGTGTTCCTGCTCAGATGGGGTAAAGGGACCCACAGTAAAATACAGATGATTGACACAATGGGGAAGGGTGCCCACAGAAAATTAGAGGTGAAACAGTGGAGGAGGGGGCCCACAGAAAATTTCATGTGAGCCCCCTCACCTGTGTCCCCTTTAGATTGCATGGGGGCCCCTTCCCTAACTGCCTCAGTGGCTGGAGAGCTATTTGGGCTGCAGGCTTCATATATTATATTTACTTACATACCCTCACACTCACTCTGCAGCCAGCAACGTTGTTCCTCTGCTCCTCTATACAAATCTGCTGTGCTGCTTGGGCAGGACAGCCGACCTATCACAGCACAGCTTCCTGCCTTAGCTATGCTGTGAGGTCACATAAAGAAAACTAATGCTGATTGGCTGTATTGCAGCCAATCAGCTTTAGATCACATTCACAGGTGTCCAGGGTATTGTAGAAGAGGAGCTGGAGACTCAGCGCAGGAAACAGGTGCCTGCGTGTCTCCTCTCAGACTCAGCCTTGCACAGTCAGCTGTGCCTGAGACTGTGCAGGCTGAATTGAGGGTCGGCACGCAGGCACCGCTCTTCAATAGAAGCCGACGGCAGAAAATGTGAAGAAGACACTGCCACTGCACTTCACTTGTGCAGCGGCAGCCTGCTTGTCGGTGCCCACTATAGAACATAGTGTAGCTTGCAGGGTAGGCATGGCCGCACCTATGAAGGTGGCAGGGGCTGGGGGCGGGCCCACCGGAGGTTCCTCCGGTGTCCCGGTGCCCAGGGCCGTATTTAGAGTTTCTGCTGCCCTAGGCACTTTTCGTTCTGCCTCCCCCATTGGTGAGTATGACTAATGCAGACACTGTCGGCAGTGACTTAGGCTACTTGCACGTCAGCGATTTTTGCCATTCGCGGCAGATCCGGCAGTTTTTCCGCATCTGCCACGTAACGGATCACTTATGGCAACACTGCATTCGGCCTCATTCATTCCCTATGCGACTTGCAGACATGTGCGACCCTTGCGGTTTTGACGCGATCCCGCAAATCCGATATTTGCAGCAACGGAAAAAAAAACGCTACTAGCAGTGTTTTTTTGTCTCACCGCGAGTGCCGCACATGTTTGCAAGTCCCATAGGGAATGAATGAGGCCGAATCTATGTGTGTGCCCATGTAACTCTTTCAAAGACAGTGGTTTCCTACCACACTCAAAAGACATACAAATAGGATGCTTAGATTGTGAGCCCCAATGGAGACAGTGTTGATGATGTCTGTAAACTGCTGTGGAGTTAATAGTGCAATATCAATGAATAAATATTCTTAATATTAGGTTACAATACCAGTATCTGAGGAGTTTCTGTTTCGAGGTCAAGAGCTCTCTGATGTGATGTTGCTGCCTGTCTCGCTGTCTTCCTCTTTTGACACTGCAGTGTGGTGGACAAGAAAACATTAACTGGTTAACAGCAAGAAGTCTGGTGTCTGTGTACTAACTGAACTAGAAACTCTCCCCACATCATGTCCAGCAGACATTGGAGGATTACTAGATGGATTGTATTATTCTATTACTGCCCAGTCTCTGACTAAGGCCTTATTCATATGTCTGGGTGTACACAGATACTTACATATAAATGTGGACAATTTATCTTATAGATCTCCCGGTATATTATTTATTATAGATCTATATAATATAATGTACAAGGAGACCTATTGTATAAAATGTCCAGAATTATCTGTAATACATGATGTAGAATCTATTATATATAATGTCCAGGGTGATCTATAATATATAATGCTCAGGTAGTAGATTTATAATAATGTACAGTCCAGGCAAATCTATACTATATAATGTCCAGAAGCAGAGATATATTTAGGGTACATTTCCACGTTCAGGAAACGCTGCGGGTTGGACGCTGAGAACAGCTGCAGAGTCCAATCTGCAGCGTCCAGATGTTACAGCATAGTGGAGGGGATTTTATGAAATCCCATATCCACTATGCGTACAAAGATGCAGGTGACAGACCTGCGTATATGCACATGTGGCGCGTCTTTCTAGACCGCAGCATGTCTATTTATCTCGCGGAGACGCTCAGTCTACACAAGATAAATAACACCGCCCTATGTATAGGATGCGGTGATTCCACACGGTTCAATGAACACATATGGAATCACCGCACGTACAAAAGCCTGCAAAGCTTTGGACGGAGCTGTGTCCTCTCTGCAGCGTTTCCTGAACGTGGAAACATAGCCTTAGGGTATGTGCACACGCTGCAGATTTGTCTGCAGAAGTTTCCGTACAGAATTCGCATCTCTTGGCAGAAAACGCAGGTGCATATTTGATGCGTTTTTTACATGCGGATTTGTATGCCTTTTTGTAAGCTAAATAAAGATGTTATTTATCAAAAAAAAAACATTTATGATGTAATTTCTGTCCAACCTCTTCTTTTACATTAGTCCAGCGCTCATTCCCCCTCAGCGCTCATTCCCCACCTCAGCGCTCATTCCCCCAGTGCTCATTCCCCCCAGCACTCATTCCCCATCTCAGCGCTCATTCCCCACCTCAGCGCTCATTCCCCCAGCGCTCATTCCCCACCTCAGCGCTTATTCTCCCCAGCGCTCATTCCCCACCTCAGCGCTCATTCCCCAGCGCTCATTCCCCACCTCAGCACTCATTCCCCACCCCAGCGCTCATTCCCCACCTCAGCGCTCATTCCCCACCTCAGCGCTCATTCCCCCAGTGCTCATTACTCCCCCAGCGCTCATTTCCTCCCAGCGATCATTCCTCCCCAGCGCTCATTCCTCCCCAGCGCTCATTCCTCCCCCGTGCTCATTTCTCCCCCAGCGCTCATTCCTCCCCCCGTGCCCATTCCCCCAGCACTCACTGCCCCCAGTGCTCACTGCCCCCAGTGCTCATTTCTCCCCCCCAGCGCTCACTGCCTGCCAGCGCTCACTCCCCCTGGCGCTCACTGCCCCCTCAGCGCTTACTGCCCCACAGTGCTCACTGCCCCACAGCGCTCACTGCCCCCACAGCGCTCACTGCCCCACAGCGCTCACTGCCCCCACAGTGCTCACTGCCCCACAGCGCTCACTGCCCCATAGCGCTCACTGCCCCCACAGCGCTCACTGCCCCATAGCGCTCACTGCCCCCACAACGCTCACTGCCCCACAGCACTCACTGCCCCCCCTGCGCTCACTGCCCCCCAGCCCCAGTGCTCACCCAGCCCCAGCATTCACTGCCCCCCAGCCCCAGCGCTCACTGCTCCCCCAGCCCCAGAGCTCACCCAGCCCCAGCGTTCACTGCCCCCCAGTCCCAGCGCTCACTGCCCCCCCAGCCCCAGCGCTTACTGCCTCCCCAGCCCCAGCGCTCACTGCCCCCCCAGCCCCAGTGATCACTGCCCCCCAAGCCCCAGTGCTCACCCAGCCCCAGTGTTCACTGCCCCACCAGCCCCAGCGCTCACTGCCCCCCAGCCCCAACATTCACTGCCCCCCCAGCCCAAGGCTCACTGCCCCCTCAGCCCCAGCGCTCACTGCCCCCTCAGCCCCAGAGCTCACCCAGCACCAGCGTTCACTGCCCCCCCAGCCCCAGCGCTCACTGCCCCCAGCCCCAGTGCTCACAGACCCAGCGCTCATTGACCCCCCAGCCCCAGCATTCACTGCCCCCCCAGCCCCAGCGTTCACTGCCCCCCAGCCCCAGTGCTCACCCAGCCCAGCGTTCACTGCCCCCCCAGCCCCAGCACTCACTGCCCCCCCAGCCCCAGTGCTCACCTAGCCCCAGCCCCAGTGCTCACCGAGCCCCAGCATTCACTGCCCCCCCAGCCCCAGCGTTCACTGCCCCCCAGCCCCAGTGCCTCCCCAGCCCCAGCGCTCACTGCCCCCCCAGCCCCAGTGCCCCCCCAGCCCCAGCGTTCACTGCGCCCCCAGCCCCAGCGTTCACTGCCCCCCAGCCCCAGTACTCAACCAGCCCCAGCGTTCACTGCCCCCAGCCCCAGCGCTCACTGCCCCCCTAGACCCAGTGCTCACCCAGCCCCAGTGCTCACCTAGCCCCAGCATTCACTGCCCCCCCAGCCCCAGCACTTACTGCCCCCCCAGCCCCAGCGTTCACTGCCCCCCAACCCCAGCGCTCACTGCCCCCCCAGCCCCAGCGTTCACTGCCCCCCAGCCCCAGCATTCACTGCCCTCCCTGCTCATTCCTCCCCGTCATCATACTCACCTCCTCCTCCTGCTGCAGCTCCGATGGTCCAGCGCCGACATCTTCCTGTATGAGCGCGCGGACCACTCGTGGTACCGCTCATTAAGGTCATGAATATGGATGCCACGCCTATGAGAGTGGAGTGGCATCCATATTCATGAGCTTAATGAGCGGTACCACCAGTGACCGCGCGCTCATACAGGAAGTCGGCCCTGGACCATTGGAGCTGCAGGCAGCAGGAGGAGGTGAGTATGATGATGCGGGGGAGAGAGGGGAGGGAAGCAAGGGGAGGGCCGACCCCCGGACTTTAAAAAAAAAAAAATCATGCTCAGGTGCTGCCCTCCCCCGCAGAGTCCCGCCCTAGGCACGTGCCCTCGAGTGCCTAGTGGCAAATACGGCTCTGCCGGTGCCCCAGTCCGACCCTGCCCAGTAGTGACAATGACACCATTTAGGTTGGGGTATTAGGACTAGGACATCACTGACAATAACAGTTATTTAATGGTAATAATAGAACGATAGTGTGTAAATAGCATTGTGTCAATATCCTGTTCACCTGAGTTACTGTATTCTTCTTGTAGCATAACCTCTTTCAGTTTTACCATTTGCGCTATTCTCTGCTATTATGCCAAAGGCGCCCCTTTAATTGTATTAATCGAATAAATAGTTGTTGTTTTAAGTACCACTGTCTCCTCATTGTCTGCGCTGTTGCATCCGCGTGCCTGTTAACAGCGATATTATGTAAAAGTGGAAGTAACCAAAGCAACTCAGCCACAAAGTGGAGACCACGTAAAGTTACAGAGCGGGGTCACCGAGTGCTGAGCAGCATAGTGCATAAAGGTCACCAATGCTCTGCTGACTCGAGTCCTCTAGTATTAACATCAGAACAAATAATGTGCCTGCAGCTTCATGGCATGGGTTTTCATGGCAGAGCAGCTACATACCTGCCTTCATCACCAAGCACAATGCCAAGAGTCAGAAAAGTGTCGCCCGCCACCACTTGATTCTGGAGCAATGGGAACATGTTCTGTGGAGTGACGAATCACACGTCTCTATTTTGCAGTCTGATGGATGTGTATGGGTTTGGCAAATACCTGGAAAACATTACCTGCCTGACTGCATTGTGCCATTTGTAAAGATCAATGGAGGAGGAATAATGTTATGGGTTGTTTTTCATGGGTCGTCTGTTGTGAATGTGTTAGAAATGAATTCTGAGCAGAAGCTCCCTCTGGTGGTTACAAACAGTACTGAACCATTCAATGAAGATTGTGAAGATTGGCAATCAGGAGTTACAGACTGGTCTTATATAAGGGAGGTTCCCTCCCATCAGGGTTGCCGGTGATCAATTGTTCTTGTCTCAACTTTGGTTCCTGGTTCACTTGGAAGCTTGCTGAGTCTTGCCTGCATCTTCTGCTAACAGATAAGATATTTTCTGCTTTTATTTTTGTGCTTGCTTTTTGCATTTTTTCCTGCACTTCTGTGGAGGTCAGCCAGGTCCCCTCCAGGGGCTTGTGCTCCTCTCAGTTTATCTGAGCCACTGTTATTTGTTAATTTGCCTTTTCCAGTTTTTTCAGTGGCTGCGGCTTAGTTTTGTTACACCAGAGAACTAATTTAGGTGGTAGAGGTCGTGTGATCTCAGGTGTTTTTGCAATTAGTAGAGTTGGTATTTTTTTCGGGTTTTTTGGATTGCAGTAAGTGTCCTTTCTATCCTTTTCTTTCTAGGAAGATTGGGCCCCAACGTTTGCTCATACTATTTTCTGTCCGTGTCTGTATTTCCTCTTGTCTAACCGCCATTACATGTTTGGGGGCTTCCTATGTTCTTTGGGGATCTGCTCCGGGGCAGATAGCTTTCCTCTTTCTATCTTTAGGTGTAGTTAGCCTCTCAGGTTGTGACGAGGCGTCTAGGACTAACGTAGGTACGCTCCACGGCTGCCTTTAGTTGTGGTGGTTAGTCAGGGTACTGCAATCCAGTAGATTCCAACCTGTCTGGTGTATTGCCGTTTTTGCCTGCTCTCCTCAGCTACCAAATCATAACAGTATCACCGGCCACCCTGATGGGAGGGAACCTCCCTTATATAAGACCAGTCTGTAACTCCTGATTGCCAATCTTCACAATCTTCATTGAATGGTTCAGTACTGTTTGTAACCACCAGAGGGAGCTTCTGCTTAGAATTCATTTCTAACACATTCACAACAGTACCCCCCCTTGAGGAGGGGTCACCGAACCCTCATTTGGGCAACCAGGTCGGTCAGGATGAGCTCTGTGATACGCACGGATCAGTCTCTTAGCATGGATGTCCGAAGCAAACACCTAAGAATTGTCCTCCTGACCATAACCTCTCCACTTAACCAAATACTGGAGTTTCCGTCTAGAAAAACGAGAATCCAATATTTTCTCAACCACATACTCCAGATTGCCCTCAACCAAAACAGGGTCAGGAGGCCAATTCTTGGGTGTTTGCTTTGGACATCCATGCTAGGAGACTGATCCGTGCGTATCACAGAGCTCATCCTGACGACCTGGTTGCCCAAATGAGGGTTCGGTGACCCCTCCTCAAGGGGGGGGTACTGTTGTGAATGTGTTAGAAATGAATTCTGAGCAGAAGCTCCCTCTGGTGGTTACAAACAGTACTGAACCATTCAATGAAGATTGTGAAGATTGGCAATCAGGAGTTACAAACTGGTCTTATATAAGGGAGGTTCCCTCCCATCAGGGTTGCCGGTGATCAATTGTTCTTGTCTCAACTTTGGTTCCAGGTTCACTTGGAAGCTTGCTGAGTCTTGCCTGCATCTTCTGCTAACAGATAAGATATTTTCTGCTTTTATTTTTGTGCTTGCTTTTTGCATTTTTTCCTGCACTTCTGTGGAGGTCAGCCAGGTCCCTCGGGGGCTTGTGCTCCTCTCAGTTTATCTGAGCCACTGTTATTTGTTAATTTGCCTTTTCCAGTTTTTTCAGTGGCTGCGGCTTAGTTTTGTTACACCAGAGAACTAATTTAGGTGGTAGAGGTCGTGTGATCTCAGGTGTTTTTGCAATTAGTAGAGTTGGTATTTTTTTTAGGGTTTTTTGGATTGCAGTAAGTGTCCTTCCTATCCTTTTCTTTCTAGGAAGATTGGGCCCCAACGTTTGCTCATACTATTTTCTGTCTGTGTCTGTATTTCCTCTTGTCTAACCGCCATTACATGTTTGGGGGCTTCCTATGTTCTTTGGGGATCTGCTCCAGGGCAGATAGCTTTCCTCTTTCTATCTTTAGGTGTAGTTAACCTCTCAGGCTGTGACGAGGCGTCTAGGACAACGTAGGAACGCTCCACGGCTGCCTTTAGTTGTGGTGGTTAGTCAGGGTACTGCAATCCAGTAGATTCCAACCTCTCTGGTGTATTGCCGTTTTTGCCTGCTCTCCTCAGCTACCAAATCATAACAGTCGTCCCCATAGATCCAACTCCATATTAATGACCATTGATTTAGAATAGGAGGTCATAAAAACTCCTGTAGGTGTAATGTGTGAGCGAGTGTCCCAAAACATTTTTTTCATATAGGATAGTAATGTGTCTGATCACATTTCCCAGGCTGTGATTCTCTGTATAAGGAATTCTATAGACAGGCCACGGTAGGAGGTACAGTAGCCTGTGGATAAACCATGCTTTGCATACTTTTACCCTGGATTATATAACACAGTCAATAGTGTACATTCCTTCCCACGGACATTTGCACAGGGCAAGGTGTGTCTGTGCAAACTGATCTCACCCTAGGTCTTGGACCTGAGTCAATACAAAATTCCACACCTGGAACTGTAAGTGGAATTAAGATAAAATCTACTCAAACCTACATACTGTAGATCCTGAATCTTACATTCAATGTTCACCCTGGAATACCATTTTTTTATTTTATTAATTAGGCTGAATTTTCTGTGCTGATTGTTGTTTTAGCATGTTTTTTCCATTCAGAGCTTTAGCCCTTTGTACTTAATGACCAATCCAATTTTACAATTCTGACCACTGTCACTTTATAAAGTTATAACTCTGGAATGCTTCAACATATCCCACTGATTCTGAGAATGTTTTTTCATGACATTATTGTAAAATATTAGTGATTGTTATGTCCCATGAATGAGACATTTTCCAGACTGTCCTGTGCATTTTACATGCTGTATTGCAGTCTCTCATATTGTTTACTGTTGCTATGTGTCCCTGTGTTTGCATAGCTGAAATCCTCCCTTTACATCAAGTTTGTCCCTTCTGTCTCTCTGTCTCCCTCTTCTGGTGTGATGTCATTTCCTTCTTCTTTCTCCTGTGTTTCATTCTCCATCTTGATTTTATCAGAATCACATGTGTTTTCAGTCTGTCTGAAGAAAGTCTTTTTTACCTGCTGCTGTTTGTATGCATTCAACAAGAATTCTTAAAGAAATCAAAGTCTCTTCTGGATTCTTCATAACATGTGTGCCGGCAGCTGAGTTAAGCTATCTGCGATCGTCGCCAATTGTAAGTAAGGTGAAAGAGATCCGGCATCTCACAGAGCCATATTTACAGCCACAGGCCCCGGGGACAGAATAGTAAAAAAGACATCAGATTCATCTGTAAAACCCACAGCTTCTATAAAGCTACAGAACTTACTGCAGAGCATCCGCTCTCAACATATAAGAGTCTATACAGCTCCCCTTCTCCCTGTGCAGCAGGATGGCTGAAGGAATGACTACACGGCCTCTGCCAGACCCATTGTCAGAGGAAGAGTGCTTAGACCCTAATCCACCATTTAGTGAGAAGGCTAGACGTCTCACAAAGCCAACTTGGAAAATAAGGGAGAATCTAGAATCCAGTAAACATGATCTCCGTGCAAAAGCAGAGCTATGGCAAAAACTCTTATGCCACATAAATAGCCTGTCTCAGCCTGCTTCTCTCCAACGACCACTGGAGGGAGCTCTCGCACAACTGTGTTCAGATTATCAATGTTATGCAGAAATAACAGACCAATATATCACAGTGTTAAAAAGACTTAACCCATCAGTTACCTGCAAAGAGCTGCAAGCTTTCCAAAAACTTAACTCTGAGAGAGAAAGCATGGTGCGCGATATAAAAGCCAAAACAGAGGCAAGAATCGCACTAATAGCCGAGATGTCATCTTGCATTTCTGGCTCTGCCAGACAGTCAAAGCGAACATCTAAGTCACGCTCTTCAAAATCCTCAACCCTCAGCGAACAGCTCATAAAAGCACGTGCGGAAGCTGAGGCCACTAAATACAAGCTGCCTTTGCTCAAAAGGAAACTGAAATGAAAACTGAGGCCATAAAATACAAGCTGCCTAGAGGCCCTAGAGAAGGAACGCCAACACGCCATAGCCATGGCAAAGTTAAAGGTCCTGGAACAAGCCATCAGTGGGAGCCAAAGAGACAGCATCAGTTTAAGTGGTTTTGATATGAAGACCCTCTTAAGCGTACTAGAGACTATGTACAAAGCCAACACAGCGCTATCCCTGCTCCTGCAATCATTCCTGACCACACTGATGCTCCCCTGAGACAACAGGACACAGAGCGTTTATCCCATCCTGCACCAAGGTCAGTACAATTACAATGCGCTGCCAATCTTGTATCCTCATCCACCTCTGTGCACCGAAATGTACCAGAAACCTGCAAATCACCAAATCTTTATACTCAGAATCCTACGTATAGGCCAATATTGCAGGCCAGTCACCACACTCGGTCAATCACACAATTCCAGTCCATGTGTGGCAGAAACTAAGCTCATTAAGCCAGTTAATGGACTGAACGCCTACGCTGCCCCATATATAACTGCATTCCCAGGTCAAATCACAGACTGTATGAACAAAGCTATCAGCCAGCATCGGTCCTTCCAAAATCGGAGAATGCTGATATGACTGGCCTCGCAAGGTACATGATTCGGCGCAATCTAACTAAGACGGTCTTACAGAGTTTGACGATAAACCTGAGAATACAGGGGTTGGAAGTGTACCTTTGTAAACCACGTCAGTGATCTCGGCATCACCGCCGCTGAAGAGCTAGACTGCTAATCAGGTGGCTTGGGCCACAATCCAGGATGGGTCAAGAGACTTAAATCTGTCCACATCAGTAATCCCATTGCTGGTTCACTGCTGCATGGAAGAGGCTAGAAAGAAGCTATGGCAGTCCTGAGGTATAGAAAGGGCCTGTTCAAAACACTAGAGGATTTTCCAAAGGTATCTAATAAGACAGTACAAGGTTCCAAGAGCTCAGCGACCTCCTGTTAGAGCTTCAGTGGCCAAAGCAGACCATACCTTCCTGGCCTCAGCTACCTGGACACTGCTCTGGGGTAACCC
>JARQOD010012983.1:0-17547 GCA_033576555.1 Oophaga sylvatica | reverse complement strand
CCGGCTTTTCTAAAGGACACCGATGCGATTTCATCGCAAGTCACACAGTGTGGTCCGTTTGTAATCAGATTTTTCATCGCTCCCATAGACTTGCATTGGCGATTGTCGACCGACAATCGGTGACAATCGCAGCATGCTGCGATTGTACACGGACGTTTAAAACGGACCACAAAAAATCTGATACTGGGAGCTGCTCCATAGATTAACATAGGTCCGACTGCAATGCGATATTTCATCGCATTGCAGTCGTCCGATTTTGTCGCCAGTGTGACTCCGGCCTAATACTAACTTTAGCGCCAATCCTAACCCTAACTTTAGCCGCAACACTAACCCTAATGGGAAAATGGAAATAAATAAATTTTTTTAATTTTATTATTTTTCCCTAACTAAGGGGGTGATAAAGGGGGGGTTTGATTTACTATTTATAGCGGGTTTTTGTGATTGGCAGCTGTCAGGCTAAAAGACGCTTTTTATTGCAAAAAGTAGTTTTTTGCATCACCACATTTTGAGAGCTATAATTTTTGCATATTTTGGCCCACAGAGTCATGTGAGGTCTTATTTTTTGCGGGACGAGGTGACGTTTTTATTGGTACCATTTTTGAGCACGTGACATATTTTGATCGCTTTTTATTTCGATTTTTGGGAGGTTAGAATGAACAAAAATCAGCAATTCATGAATTTCTTTTGGGGGAGGCGTTTATACCGTTCCGCGTGTGGTAAAATTGATAAAGCAGTTTTATTCTTCGGGTCAGTACGATTATGGCGATACCTCATTTATATCATTTTTTTATGTTTTGGCGCTTTTATAGAATAAAAACAATTTTATATAAAAAATCATTATTTTTGCATCGCTTCATTCTGCGAGCTATAACTTTTTTATTTTTTCGCTGATGATGCTGTATGATGGCTCGTTTTTTGCGGGACAAGATGACGTTTTCAGTGGTACCATGTTTATTTATATCTGTCTTTTGATCGCGTGTTATTCCACTTTTTGTTCGGCGGTATGATGATAAAGCATTGATTTTTTGCTTAGTTTTTTTTTTTTTTTTAAGGGGTTCACTAAAGGGGTTAACTAGTGGGTCAGTTTTATAGGGGGGGTCGTTACGGACGCGGCGATACCAAATATGTGTACTTTTATTGTTTTGTTTTTTTTATTTACAGGAAGAAATGAATTTATTGGGGAATATTTTTTTTTTTTTTGATGATTTTTTTTTACCACTTTTATTTTTATTTTTTTTACTTTGTCCCAGGGTGGGACATCACAGTATTTTAGCAGATCGCTGGTGTGACAGTGTGCACAGCACTCTGTCACACCAGCGATCGCTCTGGCATCGCTGCAGGCTTCCTCTGCGCCTGCTCTTAGCAGGCACTGAGGAAGCCGCCTCCCTGCAGGACCCCGGCGCCATCTTGGATCCGGGGACCTGGAGGGAGGACGGACCCTCGGAACAGCGCGACACATCGCGCTGCTCTGAGGGTCTCAGGGGGGCGCGCAGGGAGCCCCCTGCCTGCGCGATGCTCCCCTGTGCCCCGGGCACACCGCGATCATGTTTGATCGCGGTGTGCTAGGGGTTAATGTGCCGGGAACGCTCCTGACACATAGTGCTGGGTGTCAGCTGTGATATACAGCTGACACCCGGCGGCGATCAGCTACGCTCCCCCGGGAGCGCAGCTGATCGCCTATGACGCACTATTCCGTCCATGGGAATTAGGTCCAGGGTCACATGGACGGAATAGTACGTCTGATGGCAGAGAGGGGTTAAAAATTGCCAAAAATGACATAAAATAAGGTTCGGGGGTATCGATTTTGTCAAAAATGAAATTTTTGGGGGAATTCGAACTAACACCCCAGCATTGTTGTGGGGGTCCTAACTAAGGGGCACAGCAAGTTTTAGGGTGATCTGACCAAAGGGGGCGGAGCTATGACCCCCTAAAATGAGGAGGGGTGCCCATTTTGGGGGGTCATAGCTCTGTCCCCTTTGGTCAGATCACCCTAAAACTTGTTGTGCCCCTTAGTTAGGACCCCCACAACAATGCTGGGATGTTAGTTCGAATTCCCCCAAAAATTTCATTTTTGACAAAATCGATACCACCGGACCTTACTGTATGTCATTTTTGGCAATTTTTAAAAAATTCGAACTGAAACCCCAGCATTGTTGTGGGGGTCCTAACTAAGGGGCACAGCAAGTTTTAGGGTGATCTGACCAAAGGGGGAGGAGCTATGACCCCCCAAAGTGGGCAACTCTCCTCATTTTAGGGGGTCATAGCTCCGCCCCCTTTGGTCAGATCACCCTAAAACCTGCTGTGCCCCTTAGTTAGGACCCCCACAACAATGCTGGGGTGTCAGTTCGAATGTTTAAAAAATTGCCCAAAATGACATACAGTAAGCTTAAGGGGGTATCGATTTTGTCAAACATGAAATTTTTGGGGGAATTCGAACTGACACCCCAGCATTGTTGTGGGGGACCTAACTAAGGGGCACAGCAAGTTTTAGGGTGATCTGACCAAAGGGGGCGGAGCTATGACCCCTAAAATGAGGAGGGGTGCCCACTTTGGGGGGTCATAGCTCTGCCCCCTTTTGTCAGATCACCCTAAAACTTGCTGTGCCCCTTAGTTAGGACCCCACAACAATGCTGGGGTGTCAGTTCTAATTTTTAAAAATTTGCCAAAAATAACATAAAGTAAGGTCCGGGGGTATCGATTTTGTCAAAAATGAAATTTTTGGGGGAATTCGAATTGACAGCCAAGCATTGTCGTGGGGGTCCTAACTAAGGGGCACAGCAGGTTTTAGGGTGATCTGACCAAAGGGGGCAGAGCTATGACCCCCAAAATGGGCACCCCTCCTCATTTTAGGGGGTCATAGCTCCGCCCCCTTTGGTCAGATCACCCTAAAACTTGCTGTGCCCCTTAGTTAGGACCCCCACAACAATGCTGGGGTGTTAGTTCGAATTCCCCCAAAAATTTCATTTTTGACAAAATCGATACCCCCGGACCTTATTTTATGTCATTTTTGGCAATTTTTTAAAAATTCGAACTGACACCCCAGCATTGTTGTGGGGGTCCTAACTAAGGGGCACAGCAAGTTTTAGGGTGATCTGACCAAAGGGGGTGGAGCTATGACCCCTAAAATGAGGAGGGGTGCAAACTTTAGGGGGTCATAGCTCTGCCCCTTTGGTCAGATCACCCTAAAACCTGCTGTGCCCCTTAGTTAGGACCCCCACAACAATGCTGGGGTGTCAGTTTGAATTTTTAAAAATTTGCCAAAAATGACATACAGTAAGCTAAGGGGTATCGATTTTGTCAAAAATGAAATTTTTGGGGGAATTCGAACTGACACCCCAGCATTGTTGTGGGGGTCATAACTAAGGGGCACAGCAAGTTTTAGGGTGATCTGACCAAAGGGGGCGGAACTATGACCCCTAAAGTTTGCACCACTCCTCATTTTAGGGGGTCATAGCTCCGCGCCCTTTGTTGATGTTGATCCTAAGGTCCGAGGGGCCTCAGGATCAACATTAATCCTTCCCCGAGAATAGCATCACAAGAGTTAATGAGCTTGTGGCTCAAGGAATCTATTGACTCTCTACTAGATTTATGCAAATCATATTGATAGAGAAAAAAGTGTTCGAAAAAACCACTGTACAACTAAATAAACTTATTGAAGGTGTACTCAAATTTAAAACAGATCCAGATTTCAATAGAAGGGAGGGTCTTTTACAGACATCGGTAGAAAGATACCAAGCCCTATTGAAAGAACGAAAACAGTTACAATTCCAACGTGATCTCAAAGACTTTAGTGATAACCAGATTCTCAACTTCCAGAGAGATAGTTATTCTGAGGCGTCATCTTCAGACATTGATACCTCTGACACCGAGAGATCGGACACTAATATAGGAGGGACACAGTTCAGAGGAACTTTCTCCAGACATAGATGGCAGAATACGAGAGGAAGACAACCAAGGGGTGGCAGAAAGGGAAGAGGTACACAAAGGGGAGGCTTTCAGATGAGACACACTGCCCCATCTCTCCCTGCACCTTTTCCATCAATACCTCCTTCCTCTTCCTCCTCCTCTTCTTCTTTTTTGGAGCAGGGAGCGAGGATGGGCTATCACCTAAGAACCAGGTTCAATCAATAAAAGGACAAATTATTAACCTATCCTCGCACTCCTTGAGTAGAGAAGAGTCAGCTCTACTGACAAGAGGTCTCAACTTTGTCCCAACTAATAAATTTAATTGCTTTGAATGGGTTAAAGATCTCAACTTATTCTGTAGAAAACTAAAGTGGAAGAAATTCTTCAAACAACATAACCGTGAGGAGTGTCTCAGACAGGGTATAGATGAGGAAGATTTTGATACATATCGAACTCTGGCGGGTCTTCTTGAGGAGAATGAGCATACAATCGAAAGAGATAGGGGGCCCTTTACCACCCTCAAAAATAGGAGCATGAGAATGCCACCTCCTGGGGAAACGAGGACCTTCCTCTAGACTTCGGAGTGAGCAGACGTGTCTGTCTGCTCTCTGCAAGTCAGAGGATATAACAAGGCGCCGTGCTACTGGCAGCCCATTGCAGCAGCAGCTACTCTTTTGTTTCTTTTGTCTCTGTATGTTGTCTGTCCTTTTGGACATTCTGTTGGACCTTCTACTGGCTTTGGTACCTTTATGGACTCCTAATTTGCAACCGCGGATTGATGGATGGTTTATACTCTGGATCGCACTGTTCCTGTTTGACGGACCATTGTGGGAAGGTGGAAACCATTTACCCATACAACCAACTGCCTCTGGACACGCAGCTCTGGATCAGCACCTGGATCTGCCACTACTACGTACATTCCCCTACAGGTACATGCAACTCCTAAATGGATACCAGTAATGCGACACACCCATGGACATGAATTTAATGCAACCACTACCAGCTACAGTTCCACAATACACACAGCTTCAACCTTGTTGGTTACTGATGCAGCCATCCGTGTACAGAGGAGAACACTGGAAACAGTCAGATATGGCGCGGACTGGAGCAAAGGACAGGGACACTGATGTGCTGGTTGCCCCTAAGTCTGTCACTAAACGTGTTGTATATTCAAGGGATCGACTTCTGGAGCTGAGCAGGATGAAGGCTACTACAGCTGCGGACATACCACTTATTCCATGTGAAGTGTGGAGACCTTTCAGAGGCTGCAGAGCAGGAAAAAAGGTGAAGTCCAGGAGAAGAAGGTTTAAACCTGCAGTCCCATCCATTATCATGGGTAATGTACGATCGCTGGGAAATAAGACGGATGAACTTCTAGCTCTGTGTAAAACCCACTTGGAGTACAAGGAATGCAGTCTCATGTGCTTCACAGAAACCTGGTTACATGGGGATGTTCCTGATTCAAGTGTTTTGATTCCAGGGTTTCACATGGTCCGGGCTGATAGAGACAAAGCTAAGTCTGGTAAGAAGAAGGGTGGTGGAGTGATATTATACATTAATAACAGATGGTGCAATCAGCGTCATATTACTGTTAAAGAAATTCACTGCAGCCAAAATATTGAACTCTTAGCAGTTGGCCTCAGGCCCTACTATTTACCTAGAGAATTTTCCATTTGCATTACAGTAGTCCTGTATATCCCTCCATCCGCAAATCAAGAGGCGGCTGGGGAAGTATTGTCAGGGGTGTTAGACCGCATTCAGACAAAGCACCCAAACTCGTTAACTGTAATCTCTGGGGACTTTAACAGAGCCATGATCTCAAAGACTCTAGCAAAGTTCTATCAATATGTTAAATGTGCCACAAGAGACAGCAGTATACTGGATCTCCTCTATGCGAATGTTAAAGATGCCTATTCATCATCTGCACTGCCCCCCTGGGGAAATCAGACCACAACCTCATACTATTGTCTCCATCATACCAAACTGTTGTCAGTAAACAGCCAGCCACAATAAAATTAATTAGGAAGTGGAATCCAGAGGCAGAAGAGGCTCTACGAGACTGTTTTGACCTCACAGACTGGGAGGTGATTTGCGACAGGGGAGAGCATGATAATGTAAATGATATTGTCGGGCGAGTAACGGATTATATAAATTTTTGTACTGACACTGTTGTACCAGCTAAAAGATTCGATGTTATGCAAATAACAAGCCTTGGATTACAAAAGAATTGAAACACTTACTAAACAAGAAAAAACTGGCATTTAAAATGAAGGATACTAAGAAACTGAAATTGATACAAAGGGACTTAAAGGGGAAAATTAAGAATGCCCGTGAGGCGTTCCGAATTAAATTAGAAAATAAATTGTCACAGAACAATTCCATGGAGGTGTGGTCGGGCATGAAACAGCTAACTGGGTTTAAGGCAAAGTCGGAGCATGGGGAAGTGGATCTTCCCTGGGCTAATGAAATGAATGAGTTTTTCAACAGATTCACCAGCACAAGCACAGCGTCATCAGAAATGGGGGATGGATCTGGGAAAAGATCTGCAGCATTGACATTGGGGGATAAGCTGCCTGCCTTAACTGTCTCCCAAAGCGACGTGAGAAGACAGTTTAGCAGACTTGTTATTGGCAAAGCAGCTGGGCCTGATGGCCTCAGCCCACGTGTCCTCAGAGCATGTGCCAACCAACTGTGTACTGTCTTCCAGCACCTGTTTAACTGGAGCCTTCAATCACAGGGGGTACCAGAACTGTGGAAGACCACCTGCCTGGTGCCGGCTCCTAAGACCACTTTTCCAACTTCCCTACAAGACTATCGTCCAGTGGCCTTAACATCGCATGCTATGAAGTCCTTGGAGAGAATAATACTCGCCTACTTGTGCCTGAGGGTGAGGGCCTACACTGACCACCTGCAGTTTGCGTACCAGCAGAGATTGGGGGTGGATGATGCTGTAGCGTCTCTGCTACATACAATGCATTCGTTCTTGGACAATGATGGAACTGCAGTGCGCGCTATGTTCTTTGACTTCTCTAGTGCTTTCAATACCCTACAGCCGCTCTTACTACATAATAAGTTGACTGCTATGGCGGTAGATGAGGGGATGGTGAACTGGATAAGTGACTACCTGACAGACAGGCCGCAGTTTGTAAGGATGGGGGAGGTGGTATCTGGCAGTGTGGGAGCCCCTCAGGGTACAGTGCTGTCACCCTTCCTCTTCTCATTGTATACAGCTGACTTTCAGTATAAATCTGATTTTTGTCACCTCCAAAAATTCTCAGATGACTCCGTGATTGTAGGGGGCATTGTGGGGGGCCGGGGGGAGGAGGAATATAGAAGGGTGGTTTCTGACTTTGTGGATTGGTGTCAGACTAACTGTCTAGAACTAAATGTAAAGAAAACCAAGGAGATGGTGGTGAGTTATAGAAGGAAAAAGGAGGATTACATACCAATCACCATTGCTGGCCAGGAGGTTGAGATTGTTGAGAGCTACAAATATTTGGGGGTTCACCTTGACAGTAAACTCGATTGGAGGTGTCATACAGAAAAGGTTTACAAGAAGGGAATGATCAGACTGTACTTTCTGCGGAAGCTCAGGTCGTTCAATGTGTGCAGTAAAATGCTGGAGATGTTCTACCAGTCCGTTGTAGCAAGCGCCATCTTTTTTGCTATCATTTGCTGGGGCAGTAGTGTGCGAGTAGCTGACGCTAATAAACTCAACAAACTTATCAAGAAGGCAAGCGCAGCTGTTGGCCTCCATCTTGACTCTTTTGAGGAGGTATTGGAGGATAGAATTCAGAAGAAGTGTAGGGCAATAATGAACAATAACACACACCCACTATACGAGCTGTTCTTGAATCAGAAGAGCACATTCAGCAGCCGTCTAATCCTACTAAGGTGCAAGAAGGAGAAATTCAGGAAATCGTTTGTACCTACTGCTATGGGGATGTATAATAATTTCCTAAGGGTGGCAGAAAAATAATGACTGATGGTTGGTATACTAATGTCAATTAACACTATCTTATATATACATGAACTACACACTTTTATTTATTATGTAATGTTGGTACACCTGTGCAAGATTTGTGTCCTAATATTTTATGTACTGCTGTTTGTATTGCTGCTGTAATACTGTAATTTCCCCACGGGATCAATAAAGTGTATCGTATCGTATCGTATTGATATTTTTCTGTCACTGGTTGAGAGGGACCTCAAGAAAATAAGAAATCTCGATTTGAGTTACAAGATAATATATCAGGGAATGAGAGGAAAGCCCTGGAGACACTCAGGAGAAATGATCAATTAGTTATAAAACCATCCGATAAAGGGGGAAATTTGGTCATTTTGGACCATGATAAATATAGGAGAGTGTGCACGGACATTCTGTTGGACACTAGTACCTATGAGATTATGTCAGTTAATCCATCTATAAATTTTAGAGAGAAGCTCAAGGGACTCCTTGATAGAGCCCTCTTGGACACACTTATCTCTAAAACTGAGTATGAGTTTATGCTGCCCAAATTTCCAGTAGAGGCGACATTTTACGCCTTACCAACAATACATAATTGGTTGGACCCCTCAAGGGGAGACCCATTGTTTCGGGGGTCAACTCCCTTACTCAGAACTGCGGTCTCTACATTGAAGAAATTCTTCATCCCTTTGTTGTTTCTTTACCCTCGTACCTTAGAGATACGTCAGATCTGCTACTCAAACTGGATGGTATCTCCCTCGATGATAATTCCTGGCTTGCATCGATTGATGTGGAGGCCCTATATAGCAGTATACCCCACCACCTAGGAATTAGGGGTGTGGAGCATTTTCTGCAACAAAGATCTATCGCATGTGGGGGACATAACAAATTTGTGACATCACTGTTAGAGTATACTTTAACCCACAATGCCTTCACTTTTGATGGCAAACACTTCCACCAGCTCAGGGGCACCGCAATAGGGAGCCCCTGTGCCCCGTCGTATGCAAACCTGTTCCTGGGCTGGTGGGAAGAGACAGTAATATTCAAAGATCAAGCTGAGTGGTGGCAAGATAAAATATCGATGTGGCACAGATACATCGACGATGTTTTTGTGGTCTGGACAGGTACGAGGGTGGAGTTTGAAGAATTTGTAAAAGATCTTAACAAGAATAGTTTGAATTTAAGGTTCACCTTTGAAATTCACAACAATGAAATATCCTTATTGGATATCAGGATTAAGAAAGAGACACAGGGCAATATATCCACAATGATATATCGGAAACCGACTAGCACTAATAGCCTCCTACACTGGCAGAGTCATCATCCTATCCCACTAAAAAGAGGGATCCCCAAAGGACAGTTCCTAAGGGTCAGAAGGAATTGTTCCAGGAATGAGACATTTATGCGCCAATCAAGAGACATGCAGAGTAGATTCAGGGAAAAAGGCTATCCTGAACATGTTATTAACACAGCCTTTGATCACGCTAGGAGGGTGAACAGACACCAGCTTTTACAAAATAAAGTGAAAGCAGAGACCTCTGAGGTCACTAGGGTGATAGGCACTTTTGATTATGGGCATGATGAGGTGAGGCGCATACTAACCAGGCACTGGGATGTTCTCAGAATGGATCCGGACCTGAAGGACATAGTGGGGTTACGACCCAATATTACTTTTAGGAAGGGAAGATCTATCAGAGATCTGCTGGTACATAGCCAGTATAAGAGACCAGCGAGGGAGGGTACTTGGCTGGACAGGAGACCAATTGGTTTCTTTAAATGTGGAAACTGCACATTATGTAGATGGATGTCACCGGCGAAGTGTTTCTTTAGTGCTTCCACAGGATTAAGATTTTTCATGAGAGATTTTTCGAACTGTAGAACCACGGCTGTGGTATATAAAGGCACATGCTCATGCCCGAAGGATTATGTGGGAAAGACCAAAAGGGAGTTCAGGAGAAGAGTTGGGGAACACATGGGAGACATTCGTAACAATAGAGACACCCCCCTAGCACGACATATGAATTCTTGCCACAGTGGCAGTCTGAGTGATATACTCTTTATGATCATTGAAGTGGTACATGTCAATTCCAGGGGTGGTGATACTGATAATATTATCTTAAGGAGAGAATGCGAATGGATCTTCAGACTAAATTCTCTCGAACCCTGTGGTCTAAACGAAATTAATTCTTTTGCCTGTTTCCTGTAGCCTTCATTCATGTTTTTGGGAGTAAGGAGAAGCTAGGCCATACCCTCCATGTTATAGGATCTCCTATTGAAAGATCCGCATAGATCTCTATGCGATATTTATATAATACTGTTTCTCCATTTGCCAACATGCTGCCCTGCAGAACTGTGAACTGACACAGTGAGATTGGTAGTTATTATAGTTCACTGAGACATATGTCCCAAAATATAGGACTTCGTTAATTTAACTAATTGCTGTATAGTGATATCCCCACTGAAATAAATGGGATATCCCAACAGCCATTCAATCATCATGATCTTATCTTTATGCGCCCACTGGCGAGTGATACCCCCTTGATATGCGTACCCCTCCGCTCACAGGACGATCTATAAGTGAGCTGAGAGGAGGGAGTGTCTCTGAAGTAATACCTGACCTGGACACTATAGGCGGTGCGCAATGATCCATTGAACATGCGCACTCGCTCTCTCAAGGGTCAGGAGAGGGCGGAAGTGACGTCTTTGGGGATCGCTCAAGTGAGGGCGGAACTGACGCTGGCGGGGATCGATAATAACCCCTGATACACACAGGGAGTAGCGTCAGATGACGCGAATGATGACAAGCACCAATCGCTCACCCAATTGCTAGGGGCGGTGTTTGATGACGTATTGCTTGGCGGTATGTACAAATGGGGAACAGACACACATCACAGGTTAGCCACCACACCATGCACAGGACACCTGAATCCTTTCATCTGGCCTCCTGATGAGCCTGTCTAGGCGAAACGTGTTGAGGCGTTAAAGCTATGTTTTCACAGTGGTAGCTGAAAATTGAGAGAGAGCTAAGTATCGCTTTAATTTGTGCACATTGTTCGTTTGCTACTTTAACTGTCTTTGTTATGAGTGTATATGAGTCACGAACTTCCATCAATTGGACTGTGGCGTTGGGTATGCCTATGTGACATTTCATACTCATCATGCGACTATCTATCGCCTTGGTATGAATACGTTAAGGCACAAAATCGCACCGATATGAGTGCATCTAAACGCGGCATATATATATTTTTTTGACTCAGTCTACAGCATTTATTTATCTGGGGTATATCACATATAGAGATTCATCAGCTAAGTGATTATCAATTGCCCTGACATAAAGTACATATGACGCTATATATCATATATTAATTAGGCGATCACGAATCGCCTGGGTGTGTCTACATTAAGGCTTTAAATTTTTCTGATAAAAGTACATCATAACGCTGAACACTTTGAGAAGCGTCTTGTGACATCTGACATACCTTAGACTATACCATATATATTCATTAGGCACGTGATCACGAACCACCGCGGTACAAGTGCACTTAGACACTATATTGCCCTATCAGGGGTATATCTAGAATTTGTTGTCAATCAATCTGCGATACAGGATATGCCTAGATTACAATGTGTACATACATATTTACCAGCCATGTGATGTTGATAGAGGCTGTGGAAACCAGTTGGTAACTAGGCTATTTTATCTAATTAGCTCTAATCTCACCAATTTTGGTTCTAATTAAACGCTGAACAGTTACCACTATAGATTTATTACCTGTGTTCTTTGTTTTTACACTATTGGGACATAGGGATGTACTAGCACAGAAGGTCTCTGTCTAGATATAGGGGTCCCCTTAGCCATTGGGCAGTGGGATCCAATAAGTCCGCAGGGTATATCAGGGCCACTAGGGTCAGCCATCGGTGAGCGGGGGCGCCACAACGCTCCCCCCTAGGGTGCCAACCTCCGCGGCAAGGCAGGTAACAGCACAGCTACCTACTAGGGACATCCAGATGGGCCCAGTATTTTAATCCTGAACACTACATGTATATATTTTGTATGTCAATTTTTGGTGTTACTTATTAAGGTAAATTATCAATAAAGTATTTCATTTTTGTTTTTTTCATATGATTTTTGCTTTACTAGCCCTATTAGATTACCAATTTTTTGATTATTACTCGAGAATTCTGGATTGATATGGCAAGTTTCCTGGTAGGACCCATCAACCCAGATGTATGGCTTGAGGATGCAAATCAGGCATTTAGTGTAGGAGGTACTAGTGTCACACCTACAGGCCCTCTGACTCTCAAGAATTTGTTCAATGATCTGTATGGCGCCTATAAAGAACACTTGAAGTCCTGGTGGGAAATTAGGACTATTGAAAATTATCTAAAAAATAGGATTGTTCCGAGGGGCCTCAGGATCAACATTAATCCTTCCCCGAGAATAGCATCACAAGAGTTAATGAGCTTGTGGCTCAAGGAATCTATTGACTCTTCTACTAGATTTATGCAAATCATATTGATAGAGGAGAAAAAAGTGTTCGAAAAAACCACTGTACAACTAAATAAACTTATTGAAGGTGTACTCAAATTTAAAACAGATCCAGATTTCAATAGAAGGGAGGGTCTTTTACAGACATCGGTAGAAAGATACCAAGCCCTATTGAAAGAACGAAAACAGTTACAATTCCAACGTGATCTCAAAGACTTTAGTGATAACCAGAGTCTCAACTTCCAGAGAGATAGTTATTCTGAGGCGTCATCTTCAGACATTGATACCTCTGACACCGAGAGATCGGACACTAATATAGGAGGGACACAGTTCAGAGGAACTTTCTCCAGACATAGATGGCAGAATACGAGAGGAAGACAACCAAGGGGTGGCAGAAGGGGAAGAGGTACACAAAGGGGAGGCTTTCAGATGAGACACACTGCCCCATCTCTCCCTGCATCTTTTCCATCAATACCTCCTTCCTCTTCCTCCTCCTCTTCTTCTTCTTTTTTGGAGCAGGGAACGAGGATGGGCTATCACCTAAGAACCAGGTTCAATCAATAAAAGGACAAATTATTAACCTATCCTCGCACTCCTTGAGTAAAGAGTCAGCTCTACTGACAAGAGGTCTCAACTTTGTCCCAACTAATAAATTTAATTGCTTTGAATGGGTTAAAGATCTCAACTTATTCTGTAGAAAACTAAAGTGGAAGAAATTCTTCAAACAACATAACCGTGAGGAGTGTCTCAGACAGGCTATAGATGAGGAAGATTTTGATACATATCGAACTCTGGCGGGTCTTCTTGAGGAGAATGAGCATACAATCGAAAGAGATAGGGGGCCCTTTACCACCCTCAAAAATAGGAGCACGAGAATGCCACCTCCTGGGGAAACGAGGAACATTGATATTTTTCTGTCACTGGTTGAGAGGGACCTCAAGAAAATAAGAAATCTCGATTTTGAGTTACAAGATAATATATCAGGGAATGAGAGGAAAGCCCTGGAGACACTCAGGAGAAATGATCAATTAGTTATAAAACCATCCGATAAAGGGGGAAATTTGGTCATTTTGGACCATGATAAATATAGGAGAATGTGCACGGACATTCTGTTGGACACTAGTACCTATGAGATTATGTCAGTTAATCCATCTATAAATTTTAGAGAGAAGCTCAAGGGACTCCTTGATAGAGCCCTCTTGGACACACTTATCTCTAAAACTGAGTATGAGTTTATGCTGCCCAAATTTCCAGTAGAGGCGACATTTTACGCCTTACCAAAAATACATAAGGGGTTGGACCCCCTCAAGGGGAGACCCATTGTTTCGGGGGTCAACTCCCTTACTCAGAACTGCGGTCTCTACATTGAAGAAATTCTTCATCCCTTTGTTGTTTCTTTACCCTCGTACCTTAGAGATACGTCAGATCTGCTACTCAAACTGGATGGTATCTCCCTCGATGATAATTCCTGGCTTGCATCGATTGATGTGGAGGCCCTATATAGCAGTATACCCCACCACCTAGGAATTAGGGGTGTGGAGCATTTTCTGCAACAAAGATCTATCGCATGTGGGGGACATAACAAATTTGTGACATCACTGTTAGAGTATACTTTCACCCACAATGCCTTCACTTTTGATGGCAAACACTTCCACCAGCTCAGGGGCACCGCGATGGGGAGCCCCTGTGCCCCGTCGTATGCAAACCTGTTCCTGGGCTGGTGGGAAGAGACAGTAATATTCAAAGATCAAGCCGAGTGGTGGCAAGATAAAATATCGATGTGGCACAGATACATCGACGATGTTTTTGTGGTCTGGACAGGTACGAGGGTGGAGTTTGAAGAATTTGTAAAAGATCTTAACAAGAATAGTTTGAATTTAAGGTTCACCTTTGAAATTCACAACAATGAAATATCCTTTTTGGATATCAGGATTAAGAAAGAGACACAGGGCAATATATCCACAATGATATATCGGAAACCGACTAGCAATAATAGCCTCCTACACTGGCAGAGTCATCATCCTATCCCACTAAAAAGAGGGATCCCCAAAGGACAGTTCCTAAGGGTCAGAAGGAATTGTTCCAGGAATGAGACATTTATGCGCCAATCAAGAGACATGCAGAGTAAATTCAGGGAAAAAGGCTATCCTGAACATGTTATTAACACAGCCTTTGATCACGCTAGGAGGGTGAACAGACACCAGCTTTTACAAAATAAAGTGAAAGCAGAGACCTCTGAGGTCACTAGGGTGATAGGCACTTTTGATTATGGGCATGATGAGGTGAGGCGCATACTAACCAGGCACTGGGATGTTCTCAGAATGGATCCGGACCTGAAGGACATAGTGGGGTTACGACCCAATATTACTTTTAGGAAGGGAAGATCTATCAGAGATCTGCTGGTACATAGCCAGTATAAGAGACCAGCGAGGGAGGGTACTTGGCTGGACAGGAGACCAATTGGTTTCTTTAAATGTGGAAACTGCACATTATGTAGATGGATGTCACCGGCGAAGTGTTTCTTTAGTGCTTCCACAGGATTAAGATTTTTCATGAGAGATTTTTCGAACTGTAGAACCACGGCTGTGGTATATAAAGGCACATGCTCATGCCCGAAGGATTATGTGGGAAAGACCAAAAGGGAGTTCAGGAGAAGAGTTGGGGAACACATGGGAGACATTCGTAACAATAGAGACACCCCCCTTGCACAACATATGAATTCTTGCCACAGTGGCAGTCTGAGTGATATACTCTTTATGATCATTGAAGTGGTACATGTCAATTCCAGGGGTGGTGATACTGATAATATTATCTTAAGGAGAGAATGCGAATGGATCTTCAGACTAAATTCTCTCGAACCCTGTGGTCTAAACGAAATTAATTCTTTTGCCTGTTTCCTGTAGCCTTCATTCATGTTTTTGGGAGTAAGGAGGAAGCTAGGCCATACTCTCCATGTTATAGGATCTCCTATTGAAAGATCCGCATAGATCTCTATGCGATATTTATATAATACTGTTTCTCCATTTGCCAACATGCTGCCCTGCAGAACTGTGAACTGACACAGTGAGATTGGTAGTTATTATAGTTCACTGAGACATATGTCCCAAAATATAGGACTTTGTTAATTTAACTAATTGCTGTATAGTGATATCCCCACTGAAATAAATGGGATATCCCAACAGCCATTCAATCATCATGATCTTATCTTTATGCGCCCACTGGCGAGTGATACCCCCTTGATATGCGTACCCCTCCGCTCACAGGACGATCTATGAGTGAGCTGAGAGGAGGGAGTGTCTCTGAAGTAATACCTGACCTGGACACTATAGGCGGTGCGCAATGATCCATTGAACATGCGCACTCGCTCTCTCAAGGGTCTGGAGAGGGCGGAAGTGACGTCTTTGGGGATCGCTCAAGTGAGGGCGGAACTGACGCTGGCGGGGATCGATAATAACCCCTGATACACACAGGGAGTAGCGTCAGATGACGCGAATGATGACAAGCACCAATCGCTCACCCAATTGCTAGGGGCGGTGTTTGATGACGTATTGCTTGGCGGTATGTACAAATGGGGAACAGACACACATCACAGGTTAGCCACCACACCATGCACAGGACACCTGAATCCTTTCATCTGGCCTCCTGATGAGCCTGTCTAGGCGAAACGCGTTGAGGCGTTAAAGCTATGTTTTCACAGTGGTAGCTGAAAATTGAGAGAGAGCTAAGTATCGCTTTAATTTGTGCACATTGTCCGTTTGCTACTTTAACTGTCTTTGTTATGAGTGTATATGAGTCACGAACTTCCATCAATTGGACTGTGGCGTTGGGTATGCCTATGTGACATTTCATACTCATCATGCGACTATCTATCGCCTTGGTATGAATACGTTAAGGCACAAAATCGCACCGATATGAGTGCATCTAAACGCGGCATATATATATTTTTTTGACTCAGTCTACAGCATTTATTTATCTGGGGTATATCACATATAGAGATTCATCAGCTAAGTGATTATCAATTGCCCTGACATAAAGTACATATGACGCTATATATCATATATTAATTAGGCGATCACGAATCGCCTGGGTGTGTCTACATTAAGGCTTTAAATTTTTCTGATAAAAGTACATCATAACGCTGAACACTTTGAGAAGCGTCTTGTGACATCTGACATACCTTAGACTATACCATATATATTCATTAGGCACGTGATCACGAACCACCGCGGTACAAGTGCACTTAGACACTATATTGCCCTATCAGGGGTATATCTAGAATTTGTTGTCAATCAATCTGCGATACAGGATATGCCTAGATTACAATGTGTACATACATATTTACCAGCCATGTGATGTTGATAGAGATTGTGGAAACCAGTTGGTAACTAGGCTATTTTATCTAATTAGCTCTAATCTCACCAATTTTGGTTCTAATTAAACGCTGAACAGTTACCACTATAGATTTATTACCTGTGTTCTTTGTTTTTACACTATTGGGACATAGGGATGTACTAGCACAGAAGGTCTCTGTCTAGATATAGGGGTCCCCTTAGCCATTGGGCAGTGGGATCCAATAAGTCCGCAGGGTATATCAGGGCCACCACAACGCTCCCCCCTAGGGTGCCAACCTCCGCGGCAAGGCAGGTAACAGCACAGCTACCTACTAGGGACATCCAGATGGGCCCAGTATTTTAATCCTGAACACTACATGTATATATTTTGTATGTCAATTTTTGGTGTTAATTATTAAGGTAAATTATCAATAAAGTATTTCATTTTTGTTTTTTTTCATATGATTTTTGGTCCTAACTAAGGGGCACAGCAAGATTTAGGGTGATCTGACCAAAGGGGGCGGAGCTATGACCCCCTAAAATGAGGAGGGGTGCATATTTTAGGGGGTCATAGCTCCGCCCCCTTTGGTCAGATCACCCTAAAACTTGCTGTGCCCCTTAGTTAGGACCCCTGCAACAATGCTGGGGTGTCAGTTTGAAATCCCCCCAAAATTTAATTTTTGACAAAATCTATACTGTATGTCATTTTTGGCAATTTTTTAAAAATACGAACTGACACCCCAGCATTGTTGTGGGTGTCCTATCTAAGGGGCACAGCAAGTTTTAGGGTGATCTGACCAAAGGTAGCGGAGCTATGACCCTCTAAAATGAGGAGGGGTGCCCACTTTGGGGGG
>JARQOD010012982.1:0-17556 GCA_033576555.1 Oophaga sylvatica | reverse complement strand
AACTTGAAAAATTGCAGGTTAACCGTCTTTGTCCCCAAAAATTAACAGAGTTTAAGCCCCGAAAAATCAAGCTTTGCAGCAGATTTCTGGATTGGGCTGGGAAAGGGGACAGAGCTCCTCTCGCAACACACGTGAATGATGCTGCGTAGTCTTCGAGAACGGCGGGGGCGTTTTAATGAAGTGCCCGATTCCCACAGTAAAACATAGTTTTTCCTTTATACTGTTCTTTGCGGATCACTAACCCCTCTTTGTAAAAAGTCCCCTCATGGGTTAGGTTTGGTTCCCTTTTGTCCTACCAAAGGTTCCTTGCTGAGGAGGGAGGTAGGAAAAGGTTAGTGCGATTATTTTCGAACCATCTCTCTTGTCTGCGTTCAGTCAGACGAGCATCAATACGGATACAATAGTTAATAAAGTCACCTAACGCAGTGGGAGGGTCGGCACGAGCAAGTTCATCCTTAATCAGTGGAGACAACCCCTTCCGAAAAATAGATTTTTTGGCGGAAGTGTCCCAAGTGGTATCAAGAGCCCATCTCCTGAAATCCAAGGCATATTCGGCTACTGAACGCTTACCTTGGCGCAAAGTTAACATGGCTGCTTCAGCTGTTGCACCTCGATTGGGGTCATCAAACACCTGCCCCATGGCTGAAATAAAAGCATCAAGGTGATTCAAACAATCATCCTCAGTCTCAATCAGAGGGTTTGCCCACATCAAAGCCTTATTGGTAAGCAACATGATTATAGTAAGCACTTTGGATCGTTCAGTGGGAAATTGTGAAGCATGTGCAGAGAAAAATAGATTGCATTGGTTAATAAATCCCCTGAATTTCTCACGTTCACCGCCAAAACGAAAAGGAGGTAACTTGGGGATCCCAGAACTCGGGGTTATGACAGGAGCCTGGACTCGTTCCTCTAGAGCCCATATGTCAAAGTCAAGGCCCGCGGGCCAGATTCGGCCCGCGAATTGATTATCTATGGCCCCCTGGATGATATTTAGTTACTATTAGATCCGGCCCGCAGGCCACAGCCGCCTGCTGGTGTTTTGCATGCACCAACCAGGGCCGGCGTCAGCACCCGGCACACCCGGGCAAGTGCCGGGGCCCTGAGCAGGCGGGGGGGCCCACTCGCAGTCTGGCACCCCCCCGCCCGTTAGCGGAGGAGAGCAGTGTCAGCGCCGCCACTGGGCCCCCCCCCCGCTTGCTCAGGGCCCCGGCATCAGCTGGCACAATACTTACCTCTCCCGTGCCTCCGCTGCCGCAGCTCCGGGCTCCAGGGGGCGCCGGCGCTTCCTCTCACAGCAGACCGCTGAATGACGTCATCATTCAGCGGCCGGCTGTGGCACAGAGCGCGCGGACGTCGGACAGGTAAGACGTGTGTGTGTATGTCTCTGTGTGTGTCTGTGTGTATGTAGCGCGGTGCTTTGTGTGTGTGTATAAGTATGTGAGAGAGTGCTTGTGTGCTGTCTGTGTGTGATGATGGGCAGGCATTGGTGATAATGGGGAGGCATTGATGATGATGATGGGGAGAAGATAATGGGCAGGCATTGCTGATAATGGGGAGGCATTGATGATGATGATGGGGAGAAGATGATAATGGGCAGGCATTGCTGATAATGGGGAGGCATTGGTGATGATGGGGAGAAGATGATGATAATGGGCAGGCATTGCTGATAATGGGGAGGCATTGATGATGATGATGATGGGGAGAAGATGATAATGGGCAGGCATTGCTGATAATGGGGAGGCATTGATGATGATGGGGAGAAGATGATGATAATGGGCAGGCATTGATGATGGGGAGAAGATGATGATGGGCAGGCATTGATGATGATGGGGAGGAGATGATGATGATGGGCAGGCATTGATGATAATGGGGAGGCCATGATGATGATGGGGAGGCAATGATGATGATAATGGGGAGTCTTTCCACAGCGCCCTTTCCTGAGCTGTAACAGTGCAGAACGCAGTACAGCGCAGAGGAGAGCTCCATATTTTGTATGGAGCATAATATGGGGACCAGTATCCTGTATGGAGCATTATATGGGGACCAGTTTTCTGTATGGAGCATTATATTGGGTCCAGTATCCTGTATGGAGCATTATATTGGGTCCAGTATTCTGTATGGAGCATTATATGGGGGGTGACATCCTGCATGGGGTATTATATGGGTGATGAGGGGGAGACTGTGGTGCCCATAATATTGTATGGAGGACTGTACTGTCCAGTCTGTACTGTGCGCTGTGAGGATTTGGCGGTTTTTGAGCTATTGTAGAATTTACAATAGATATCACTCATGTAATGGAAGAAGTGAAGTATTTGGCATTGTACTGTACCCATATTTCTCTGCTGTATCTGTGCATCATGAATCGTGGTCTGTGTTAAAGGGGCCCACTGAGGCTCTTTCGCCCGGGGCCCATAAAAACCTGGAGCCGGCCCTGGCACCAACACTACATTTCCCACAATGCACCGGTAGCAGGGCCGGCGTCAGTCCGGCCCTCGGCTTGTAGCAAATTTTTTTTTTTGGCCCTCGGTGTGTTTGACTTTGACATCCCTGCTCTAGAGCCTCAATCCTGGCTCGTAATTCCTGGGTAGTTTGTCCAAACACTTGCAAATTATGATTAGTGAGGTCCTGTAGGCTTGCAAAACGGGTCTTTAAAGCCTGTATATCTGCATGGATTGAATCAGTCATTCCGCAAAGCTCCTTTATGCGGGCCTCCATCTTCCAAATCTTTTAAGGCAGAAGTGCTGGAAGGAGAAGAGGAAAGGAAAAAAAAAAAACAATAGTGTTTACCTGTGGTAACACTCCAGAGTAAATTTTAAGGGAATGCGCTCACCTGGAATGGTTGTGAGAAGTCACAACCACTGTCATCACAGAAGGTATTAAACGGACATCTGATATCCACAGTCACAGCAGACACGGCTTTCCCAGACCCAGCAGACACTAAACATTGTGTAAGGTTCTTTGTCTCTGTTGACATGTTCCTTGAAACTCAGTTTTCCGTCGGCCATTTTGCTTTCTGTCTTTCTGCAGCTCTTGTCCTCAGTTAATATGGAGTTTCCAGTTTTCATGTTCCCGCCCTGATTCTTCCCTCTTGCTTCTTAAGCAGCCTCAGCTGAACAATCAGTGCTCCTGAATCAAGCCTCAGTCAGTCTGTGACCTGACTCCTGGAAGCCTTGGACTTGTACTCCAGCTATTCCCTACTGAGGAACCTTTGAACACTTTTGGACTCTGGAAACCTGCTGTTTGGTGAATCCATGTTTGCAGAGGAATTACGGTACAGAGAAGAGATCCTGAACCTGCTTTGGAGATTTATTGTAGTGCTTGAAGTTACTCTGGCCTGCTGTGTCTCCTGTCGCTGTTCCTGCAAGCTGTGTGAACTTTTCAGCATGCTTGTATGAAGTAATACAAGTCATTTCATTTCAACCTATGTCTCCTGTGTTTTCCTCGCACCCAAGCACAAGACGCTATAGGAACTGTACACTATACATGACAAGATTCAGGAGCCAATGTTTAGTGTCTGCTGGGTCTGGGAAAGCCGTGTCTGCTGTGACTGTGGATATCAGATGTCTGTTTAATACCTTATGTGATGACAGTGGTTGTGACTTCTCACAACCATTCCAGGTGAGCGCATTCCTTAAAATTTTACTCTGGAGTGTTACCACAGGTAAACACTATTGTTTTTTTTTTTTTTTCCTCTTCTCCTTCCAGCACCTCTGCCTTAAAAGATCTGGAAGATGGAGGCCCGCATAAAGGAACTTTGCAGAGTGACTGATACAATCCTTTCAGATGTACAGACTTTAAAAACCCGTTTTGCAAGCCTACAGGACCTCACTAATCATAATTTGCAAGTGTTTGGACAGACTACCCAGGAATTGCGAGCCAGGATTGAGGCTCTAGAGGAACGAGCCCAGGCTCCTGCCATAACCCCAAGTTCTGGGATCCCCAAATTACCTCCTTTTCGTTTTGGCGGTGAACGTGAGAAATTCAGGGGATTTATTAATCAATGCAATTTATTTTTCTCTGCACATGCTTCACAATTTCCCACTGAACGATCCAAAGTGCTTACTATAATCATGTTGCTTACCAATAAGGCTTTGATGTGGGCAAACCCTCTGATTGAGACTGAGGATGATTGTTTGAATCACCTTGATGCTTTTATTTCAGCCATGGGGCAGGTGTTTGATGACCCCAATCGAGGTGCAACAGCTGAAGCAGCCATGTTAACTTTGCGCCAAGGTAAGCGTTCAGTAGCCGAATATGCCCTGGATTTCAGGAGATGGGCTCTTGATACCACTTGGGACACTTCCGCTAAAAAATCTATTTTTCGGAAAGGGTTGTCTCCACTGATTAAGGATGAACTTGCTCGTGCCGACCCTCCCACTGCGTTAGGTGACTTTATTAACTATTGTATCCGTATTGATGCTCGTCTGACTGAACGCAGACAAGAGAGATGGTTCGAAAATAATCGCACTAACCTTTTCCTACCTCCCTCCTCAGCTAAGGAACCTTTGAGTAGGATCACAAGGGAACCAGAACCTGAACCCATGCAGGTGGACTCTTTACAAAGACGGGTTAGTGATGCATGCAAAGAACATCGTATAAAGGAAAATCTATGTTTTTACTGTGGTAAGTCAGGGCACTTCATTATAAACTGCCCCAGCCGTTCTCGTAAGACTACTGCAGCAGTCATTCACTGTGAGTGTTGCGAGAGGAGCTCTGTCATGTCCGAGCCTCAGGCTCCAGAGAGATCTGCTGCAAGAGATCTTGATTTCTCGGACTTAAACTCTGTTAGTTCTGGGGACGATGACGGTATAAACGCTGCAATTTTTCAAGTTTCCTCAGCGGTGTCCCAGCTGAGTTGTAAAAGAAACAATTCTCATTGCTTCCTTTCCATCAAACTCTGGGTTGACTCAGTCTGGGTGTCTAGCTCTGCTATGATCGACTCAGGAGCAAGTGGAAATTTTATGGATATCTCCTTTGCTCTGAAACAGGGGATACGTTCAGCGAAGAAGGCTACTCCAGTACAGATGGAGACTGTGGATGGCTCTCTACTGACTTCTGGACCAGTGGATCAAGAAACAGAGCCTTTGAGGGTCCTTATGGGTAAAGATCATCAGGAGAAAATGTCTTTTTTGCTTATCTCTTCTCCCCACTTTCCCATCATTCTAGGGCTACCATGGCTGCAGGCGCAGAATCCTACGATTAACTGGGAGACCAAGGAATTACACTTTCCGGAGAAACAGATGAGTCAAGGAGTTTCAGCTTGCTCTGTTCCTAAAGGAACCATGTCAGTCCCTGAACTACCAGCTGTATACCAGGACTATGTGGATTTATGTGACAAGAAGAACGCTGATCAGCTTCCTCCTCACCGTCCATATGATTGTCCAATTGAATTATTGCCCGGAGCCGAGATACCTTTTGGTAAGATCTACCCCCTAGCGGGGCCCGAGCTAAAAGCTTTGAAGGATTATATAGACGAAAATTTAGCCAAGGGCTTCATACGCCCCTCTTCATCTCCCGCAGGTGCACCCATCTTCTTTGTGAAGAAGAAAGATGGATCTCTGAGACCCTGCATAGACTATAGGGAACTCAATAAGGTTACTATTAGAAACCGTTATCCATTGCCTTTAATCCCTGAGTTGTTGGAGAGAGTGCGGCATGCCAAAATTTTCTCTAAACTGGATCTCCGTGGGGCCTATAACTTGGTCCGTATTAGACCTGGGGATGAATGGAAGACTGCTTTCAGGTCACGCTATGGACACTTTGAATATCTAGTTATGCCTTTTGGTCTGAGTACCGCCCCAGCCACTTTCCAACACTTCGTGAATGATATCTTCAGGGATCTCCTAGATACATTTGTGGTGATTTATCTGGATGATATTCTAATTTTTTCTAACTCCACAGAGGAACATCATGGACATGTGAGAATGGTCTTAGAACGCCTAAGACAAAACTATCTCTACAACAAGCTTGAAAAATGTGAATTCCATAGGACCGAAATTCAATTTCTGGGGTATGTACTTTCTACGCAAGGGATTAGTATGGATGGAAGCAAGACCCAAACCATCAAGGATTGGCCAATTCCTAGAAATGTGAAGGAGGTGCAGCGTTTCATCGGGTTTGCCAACTTCTATAGACGTTTCATTAAGAATTTTTCTGAGGTAGTGTCACCTATCACCCAACTTACCCGGAAACAGTCTAGGTTCTCCTGGACCCCGCAAGCTCAGGAAGCATTTTCCTGTTTAAAGGATACATTTACCACCGCACCTATCTTAGTACATCCCAACCCCGAGCTTGCCTTCATAATAGAGGTGGATGCTTCAGACTGTGCCGTTGGAGCTATACTCTCTCAGAGAACAGGTGAGAAGAATGTCTTGCATCCCTGTGCCTTCTTTTCCCAGCAGTTGTCTTCGGCTGAGAGGAACTACGATGTGGGCAATAGAGAATTGTTGGCCATTATTGCCGCCTTCAAGGAATGGAGACACCTTCTTCAGGGAGATGCACAGCAAATAGTCGTCCTGACAGACCATCGTAACCTTGAATTTATCAGGTCGACTAAGTGCCTGACTCCTCGCCAGGCTCGCTGGAATCTTTTCCTAAACCAATTTAATTTTGTCATTTCTTATAGACCAGGATCGCGCAATGGAAAGGCTGATGCACTCTCTAGGATTCATTCAGCAGAGACACGTCCACTTACTCCTCCTAAGACTATTCTTCCTGACTCTAGATTCCTGGGAGTGATTCATAATCAAGACCTACTTAAGGACATCAAGGAAGCATACCATGCGGATTCTTTGTTCGCTCAACCCCCAAGGGATGTAAGTCTTGTCTTTAAGAATGGTGTGTGGATTCAGGGACAACGTCTGTATATACCTGAAACAGTCAGATTGAGAGTATTGCAACTCATCCACGATTCCAAGATAGCCGGGCATAGGGGAATTCTAAAGACACAAGAATTTCTTTCTCGTTTCTTTTGGTGGCCCACTTACAGGAAAGATGTCTTAAACTATGTCACTTCATGTGAAGTCTGTGCAAGATGCAAAACACCTCGCTCCTCACCAACTGGTCTGTTGCAACCTCTTCCCACCCCGTCCCGCCCGTGGGGATCCATTTCTATGAACTTCATTGTGGAGTTACCAACCTCTCAAGGGAAGAACACCATTCTAGTGGTGGTTGACCGTCTAACAAAGGCAGCTCATTTTATCCCTTGTGTCGGCTTACCCACTGCAAAACAGACATCAGACTTGATGATTAAGAATGTGTTTCGCTTACATGGAGTACCGGATGAGGTCATTTCGGATCGAGGGGTGCAATTCACTTCAAGGTTTTGGCAAAATTTCTGTGCAGCATTGGACATTAAAGTAAACCTTTCTTCTGCTTTTCATCCCCAGACTAATGGACAGACAGAACGAACCAATCAGACCCTGGAGCAGTATCTCCGCTGTTTTATCTGCCACCTAGAGGATGATTGGGTGGATCTACTTCCACTGGCTGAGTTCTCTTATAACAACTCTCAGAGCGCCTCCACTAAGCAGTCTCCTTTTTACTCCAATCTAGGTTATCATCCTAACATTCTTCCTCGATTTCCCATAGATACGCCCTTGCCGGCAGTGGCTGAAAGAATCACTTCTTTACAAAAGAATATGGATCTTCTAAAGGAAAATCTAGAATTGGCTCAGGAAAGGTACAAGAAAGCAGCAGATAAATTTCGTAAACCTGCACCAGCTTTCAAGGTAGGAGATTTGGTCTGGCTGTCAACCAGAAATCTTAAATTAAAGATTCCATCGTCTAAATTGGGACATAAGTACATTGGACCTTATAAGATCAATAAGATTATAAGTGCTGTTGCTTGTCGTCTTCAACTGCCCAGAACTATGAGAATCCACCCTGTCTTTCATGTATCCCTACTAAAGGCTGCAACACCCAATACGTTTCCTGGACGTTCTTCTCCTTGCCCTGACCCAGTGCTGGTCGATGGTCAGGAAGAATTTATGGTGGAAAGGATTCTAGATTCCAGGTTGTACAGAAATCAGTTGCAATATTTGATTAAATGGCAGGGCTACCCAGTGGAGGACAACTCATGGGAACCAGTCAATAATGTAAATGCTCCTCGCCTGCTCCGCCAGTTTCATCAGAGGTACCCTGACAAGCCTGGTCTGAGGTCATCCGGAGGTTGTCCCTAAGGGGGGAGTAATGTAAGGTTCTTTGTCTCTGTTGATATGTTCCTTGAAACTCAGTTTTCCGTCGGCCATTTTGCTTTCTGTCTTTCTGCAGCTCTTGCCCTCAGTTAATATGGAGTTTCCAGTTTTCATGTTCCCGCCCTGATTCTTCCCTCTTGCTTCTTAAGCAGCCTCAGCTGAACAATCAGTGCTCCTGAATCAAGCCTCAGTCAGTCTGTGACCTGACTCCTGGAAGCCTTGGACTTGTACTCCAGCTATTCCCTACTGAGAAACCTTGGAACACTTTTGGACTGTGGAAACCTGCTGTTTGGTGAATCCATGTTTGCAGAGGAATTACGGTACAGAGAAGAGATCCTGAACCTGCTTTGGAGATTTATTGTAGTGCTTGAAGTTACTCTGGCCTGCTGTGTCTCCTGTCGCTGTTCCTGCAAACTGTGTGAACTTTTCAGCATGCTTGTATGAAGTAATACAAGTCATTTCATTTCAACCTATGTCTCCTGTGTTTTCCTCGCACCCAAGCACAAGACGCTATAGGAACTATACACTATACATGACACATTGGCTCCTGAATCTTGTCATGTATAGTGTACAGTTCCTATAGCGTCTTGTGCTTGGGTGCGAGGAAAACACATGAGACACAGGTTGATATGAAATGACTTGTATTACTTCATACAAGCATGCGGAAAAGGTCACACACAGTTTGCAGGAACAGAGGCAGGAGACACAGCAGGCCAGAGTAACTTCAAGCTCTACAATAACTCTCCAAAGCAGGTTCAGGATCTCTTCTCTGTACCGTAATTCCTCTGCAAACATGGATTCACCAAACAGCAGGGTTCCAGAGTCCAAAAGTGTTCCAAGGTTCCTCAGTAGGAAATAGCTGGAGTACAAAGTCCAATGTTTCCAGGAGTCAGGTCACCGGCTGACTGAGGCTTGATTCAGGAGCACTGATTGTTCAGCTGAGGCTGCTTAAGAAGCAAGAGGGAGAGAATCAGGGCGGGAACATGAAAACTGGAAACTACATATTAACTGAGGGCAAGAGCTGCAGAAAGACAGAAAGCAAAATGGCCGACGGAAAACTGAGTTTCAAGGAACATGTCAAAAGAGACAAAGAACCTTACAGTTTGGTCCAGAAGTTGATTGAGAGCATGCCAGGGAGAATTGCAGAGGTCCTGGAGAAGAAGGGTCAACACTGCAAATATTGACTTGCTGCATTAACTCATTCTAACTGTCAATATAAGCTTTTGTTACTCATATGTTTGCAATTATTATATTTCTGTCTGTGATAAAAACATCTGTCAAACACACATAAAAACCAGAGGGCAGCAGATCATGTGAAAATATAATATTTGTGTCATTTCTCAAAACTTTTAGCCATGACTGTATAACCCAGAGTGATATTGAAGTTTATAGAACAGTTTCAAGTCCCTAAGGCGTCTAAAAAAAATAAAAGTAAACATTTTTTTTAATCAAAATAAATCAAGGTGTTTTTGTAAATAGTTGGACATAGAGGTTTTAGCAGATAGAAAGTGTAGTCTTGTAATAATATCATGTAACACATGGAGATAAGCTCAACATATTATGGTGGTGTTATTCAGACTATGACACTAGTCACCACTTGCAGTCACGGAATGGGGTGGGGAAGTCAGGGAGTCCGAGGTCAAAAGTCAGCAGGGTACATCATAAACAGTGGGGTGAGGCAAAGGCATAGTCAAGTCACAGTCTTGGGTCAGAATTCCAAGAAGGTAGCGGATCAAGACAAAGGGGCAAGGCAAATGGATGGTCAAAGACAAATCAAAGGTCCGGCAACAAAGAACAAAATGCTATAACTCTAGGCACAGAGCAAACACACACCAAACTGAGTAGAGATACAACTGGCATATATAAGAGGCAGACAGGCAGCTAAATAGCCTGAGAATCATTGTGAATTGGAGACACCTGTAGGAATCCCAGCACACCCCGTCCATGATTGGGTGACTGAACTGTCACTCACCACACTGACAGCTCAGCAAGCCCAAGCATCAGATTGGATGGCTAAACTGTCTATCAAAATACTGACAGCTCAGCATGCCCCTGACCCAGATTAGACGACTGAGCTGCCACTCCCCACACTGACAATAGGAATCGTGGCACAAACATTCACCTTTACATTGCAAAATCACAATAAGGGGTAAAGTAAACATTGTAAAAAAAATCCCTAAAATATTGACAGAATTGCTTTTACTGCTGGCACCCACAATTTAATAAAACTTTTTATATATATTGCAACTGTAAAAACAGTGGAGTAGCCAGCGCTTAATGCAAGGCAAGTGTTGAACCCTTTAACCATAATAATGCCCTGAGAATGTTCCCTTTAGAAAGTATTAATGCCCCCTTAGTAACGCTTTGAAAAGGAATAACGCCCCACATGCTGTTGATAATTAACTAACCTGAGTGATTGAGTCCTCTTCTCCCCTACACACAGACCTGGCCAACATAGGTGGAGCAATAAAGCAATGTCATTGTGATGCTAACGTCTTGTAGACTATGGGCTTTTTGTTTGGAAATTTTGTGATCAGGGCAACTGGGGCCTTCTGACCTGCACTCAACAGCTTCATTGGTATATTAAAGGGGGCTAAGCGTAACGGAAACTTTACAAAAAAGTCTACATACCTGCCTGTTGTGCTCGGCGCTATTCTTCGCTGGCACAGAGCAGTCAAAGACTGCTTGTACCGGCGATTCCACTGCCTCTGCTGACGTCTCGTCAACAGAGCGGCGGCTTCTTTTCCGCACTTCTCTGTCGTCGGGGCGTGACTGCCGATGTCAGTTCTGCAGTGGAAAGGGGAGCAAGTACTGATGAGCCGAGAAAACAGGCTACAGAGAAGGAAAAGGAGAAGAAAGTATAATATTAGAGCTGTTCTGATACACAAAAGCTAGAGAAGACAGTAGCTCACTGGATAAACACAGTCCTCACATCACAGGATGAGACACTCATGCAAGAGAAAATCTGAGACTTTGGATCATGGTGCAAACTGTATATGTGGGTGGTTTGAAAATGAATGAAGGAATGACTATTGAAAGAATGAAAAATATTTAGAATTGAGAATCCTCAGTGGTTGATACCTTTTAATGGCTAACTGAAAAGATGGTAACAAATTGCAAGCTTTCGAGACTACTCAGGTCTCTTCATCAGGCAAAGACTGGCTAACACGGTACGAAGATACACATCCTTCCTACATTGAAAGAATGAAAACTTATTGAAATTTTATTAACCACTAGATCATTGTTTGCATCTAAAACATAGCCATAGTTTTTTTTTTTTTTTTAAAAGGCCAGTCTTTAATAAGTTAAAACTTTTTGAACGGTTAATCTTCGCGTCTTCGAGCGCGCGTCCAGCCCTTCTTTGTTTCTTGTTGTTTTTCCCTTTCCTGCAGAAGAGTTAATATATGCGGTTTCAGGCTTAGCCCTTGTACAGCACGTAATTTCATCTAGCCCCAGGGAAATGGTGCCGTACTACGCAATTCCTTCCCAGCCTACTTCCAGGAGAGTTCAATTTGGACTCGAAACGACAAACGAGTCCGACAATGAAGCCTTCTCACGTGTGTCTCATAAGTGTAAAGTTTACTAACATCCTGCAGGTCACTAGTGCTCAGTGCTCATGCTGAGAGGGAGGAGGAAGGAGGTGGGCAGAGGAAGAGACTGAAACTTCACTCATTCCAAGATGAAGCAAGATGTGAGCTGGTTTGTGGAGCTACGAGTACTGATATGTCCGCGGTTGGGTTTGTGCTGCTAGATCGGAGTCAGATTTGGGCCCTCAGTTCTTGGCGTAAGGTGAGTAGAGTGTGGTTCCAGTCCAAAACATTGCTGGGGAAGTGGGCAGCAAACATTGCTGGGGGAAGGGTCAAAGTTCTCTCTATTTTATGGATTTCTGTGCATATTATTATTATTATTATTATTATTATTATTATTATACATTTATATAGCGCCATTTATTCCATGACGCTTTACATATGAAAAGGGAAAAATATAGACAGATACAATAAACATGTGCTAGACAAGGGACACACAAGTACAGAAGGAGAGAGGACCCTGCCCGCGAGGGCTCACAGTCTACATTATTATGAACCTATTATTATGAAATAGGTTGTAAGTAAGGCCATGAATAGGCTGCCGTCACACACGACCTACACCCAAAACAGAAGACTTGAACATTCAGTCCATAATTACGGAAATAAATTTCCAAAAAATGGAACATTTTTTAAAATGTTGGTATTAATGAAATTTCTAATATGTTGATAAACCATCTTAACAGAAATATAAACGAAAAGGAGTATTTATACCTTTTCACTTATGTGATTATTGCACATTTTTTTAAAAATATATATTTTAGGGGAATCGGTACAAAAACTTCTTCTTGTGTATGACCAGCTTAAGATCAGGTCCAGACAGACATAAGAAAAATTCTCTGCTTTTCATCCATATACCAACCATATTCATCCGTTTTTTTTTTTTTTTTTTACATCCGTGTGACACCCATTTTTATACATCAACAGTTAAAAACATTTACAATACTAACTACAGTTTCCTATCTTATTAACTGCAATGTAACTGTAAAAAAGCGATGCAGATGATCTCTATGGATTTTTTTTTTTTTGCGCACCAATTTATTAATATTATTATTGTGCATTGCTTATATAGCGGTATTATATGCATCAGCGCTTTACAGACATTATTAAGAGTTCTCCTGTAAATTGAGTCAAGGTAATAGATTATGCATTTACCTTTCGATGAACGCTGTACCTCTCCTTCAGATCCACAAGGATGATCAATGTGGTTGACAGATCTTTATGACAAACTTCTAATATGGGGGTTTGTCCCCAATTTAGGAAAAAAATAAAATAAAGTTAAGCAAAACGAATATAAAAAGTCACCAAAATTAAGTAAAATTATCAGAAATCTTTTTACAAAACTTTCTGTTGCATAAACACCATTAAAATCTACAAATATGTACTATTAGATTGAGTCGTTCTTTTTATGTATCATCTTTTTGCATTTCACTTTAACAGAAAATTAATCCTAATAATTAAACATTGAGTTACATATATTAAATTCAATATATAGTACATCTACCACAGTGGCGCAGCATGGGTTGCCAATGCAGGGGGTAAGGCAAGTATTTTGTGCACCCTAACCCATGAACTGTTAGTGCTCCAGAAGTTCCTCCCATTAGATCAGTATTGAACCCCTAATTCCTAGCCCTAGCCCTAACTCAGTCCCTAAACCTAACCCTAGCACTTAGTCAAATGCTAAATCATCCTAAACCTCACCCTAAAGCGATCACTTATCCTAACCGTAGTTATAGTTAGAAGTAAAAAAAATATAAAAGCTGCTTTTAGTTATGAATGACGGCAGAATTTAATTATGTGTACTGCACTTTATTCAATACTGCCTTCATTCATTAGCTGCTAATCTTCTGTCATCTATATTGTTGCATATACAGCACGCACAGTGGGGTAACTGAAGTCCGATGGGCCCTAGAGTAAAATTTAGACCTGGGTCCCCACCTGCATGTTGATCAGATGTATGGGCCCTTGTAGCATTCTAGATCATATAAAGACATGCATGTTCACCACCCATGTAATGATGTATTTTGTCCTGGCTCCTTCCTGTAATAATCTCCCCCGTACTGGGCACCTTCCAGTAATAATGTCCCCATCCTGGAATCTTCCAGTAAAAATGCCCCCCTTCTTGGGTCCTTCCAATAATAATAATAATAATACCCCCATCCTTGGCCCCATGCTATAACAATGTCCCCCATCCTGGGTCCCTTTCCTGGTATAATGTTCACCATAATGTAGTAATGTCCCTCATCCAGGGTCCCTTCCTATAATAATGTCTTCTATCCAAGGCAACTTCCAGTAATAATATCCCATCCTGGCCCCTTCCAGTAATAATGCCCCCCATCCTGGGCCAAATCCAATAACTGTGTCCCCCATCTTGGGCCGCTTTCTGGTAAAATGTCCCCCAATTGTGGGCCCCTTCTTTTTGTACCCAGCACATTTTAAAAAGAAACAGATGATTATTCTTACTTTCACCCACTCCCATGAGTGCGGTGTTCTCTATAGCTGGCGCAGAAGCCGACAGTTGACTTTGGTGTGCCAGCATGGGCAGCGCACGATGTCACGGCCATTTGCCGCACATCAAGTCAGCGTTGATTGCTAGCCTCTGATTGGCCTCTAGTGTGTATTGCAATGCAGGGAGCTGACATATCTCTGCACCGCAATACATTTCAGCTGAATGTGCGTCCACTGTGGTGCAGTGGAGTTCCAACGTTCTCGTCCCGTCACAGCTTCATCCACTTTGGTGGCGCTGGGTGAAAATGGAGTAGGAATGCCAAAAGTTGCAAAATTTCAGCTCAGTCTTGAGTTGCAACAGAATTACGTGCCTTTTCAAAGCTTCTTACGCCAGAATACTGGCCTAAAAGCTTTGATGAATCGGGCCCCAAGAGTCTGGCACAACCACTTTAGAAAGAGCTTCTTTTGGGGCATCAGGATAGAGTGTGACTGTAGACACTGGCGCCGCTATAATGAGGCGAGTTGAGCTGTTATTTCAGGCGGCGGCAGCCAGGGGGCGGCAGAGCAGAACTCATAATGTGTGAGAGGAAGTGAGCAGGAAGCTGCCGGATCATGGGCCATTATTCAGTATGGAGCATCATGTGGGCTATTATACTGTATGCAGCAGTATATGGGGCCATTATTCAGTATGGAGCATCATGTGGGGCCATTATACTGTATGCAGCAGTATATGGGGCCATTATTCAGTATGGAGCATCATGTGGGGCTATTATACTGTATGCAGCAGTATATGGGGCCATTATTCAGTATTGAGCATCATGTGGTGCTATTATACTGTATGCAGCAGTATATGGGGCCATTATACAGTATGCTGCAGTATATGGGGCCATTATTCAGTATGGAGCATCATGTGGGGCTATTATACTGTATGCAGCAGTATATGGGGCCATTATTCAGTATTGAGCATCATGTGGTGCTATTATACTGTATGCAGCAGTATATGGGGCCATTATACAGTATGCAGCAGTATATGGGGCCATTATTCAGTATGGAGCATCATGTGGGGCTATTATACTGTTTGCAGCAGTATATGGGGCAATGATTCAGTATGGAGCATCATGTGGGGCTATTATACTGTATGCAGCAGTATATGGGGCCATTATTCAGTATGGAGCATCATGTGGGGCTATTATACTATATGCAGCAGTATATGGGGCCATTATTCAGTATGGAGCATCATGTGGGGCTATTATACTGTATGCAGCAGTATATGGGGCCATTATTCAGTATGGAGCATCATGTGGGGCTATTATACTGTATGCAGCAGTATATAGGGCCATTATACAGTATGCAGCAGTATATGGGGCCATTATTCAGTATGGAGCATCATGTGGGGCTATTATACCGTATGCAGCAGTATATGGGGCCATTATTCAGTATGGAGCATCATGTGGGGCTATTATACTGTATGCAGAAGTATATGGGGCCATTATTCAGTATGGAGCATCATATGGGGCCATTATACTGTATGCATCATTATGTGGGGCCATTATTCAGTATGGAGCATCATGTGGGGCCATTATACTGTATGCAGCAGTATATGGGGCCATTATTCAGTATTTTTTTTCTTTCCCATCTTTCGCTCTCTGTTCTTTTTCTTTCTCTCTGTTCTTTCTTTCCCTCTCTTTCTTTCCTATCTCTGTTCTTTCTTTCTCTTTCTTTCTCTCTTGTTCTTTCTTTCTCTTTCTTTCCACTTTTATCTTTCTGTTTCTTTCTCCTCTCTCTCTCTGTTCTTTTCTATCGTTTCTTTATTTCTCTTTCTCTCTCTCTGTTCTTTTTTCCCATCTTTTCTTTCTCTCTATCTCTCTGTTCTTTATTCTCTCTTTGTTCTTTCTTTCCCCTATTTCTTTTTTTCTCTCTGTTCTTTTTTTCTGTCCCTCTTTCTTTTTCTGTTCTTTCTCTGTTCTTTCTTTCCCGTCTTTTTTCTTCTCTCTCTGTTCTTTTCCCTTCTCTTTGTTTATTTATTTCTCTCTCTACTTTCTCTCTGTCTTTCTTGCTTTCCCCTTTTCCTTCTCCTTTCTCTGTTTTCTTGTTTCTCTCTCTGTTCTTTCTTTTACTCAGTACCATGTGCCCATAGTACCAGTCACTGTGCCCTCAGTACCAGTCAGTGTGATCACCAGTGCTAAATGGTGTGGTCGGGCGTGGACATGGGTGTGACTAGTTGTGAAATGGGTGTGGTCGGGGCGTGGCCTAAAATTTGCCGCGGCTGACTGTCCTGCCTCACAGACGCAATGACTGTCCTGCCTCGCAGACGCAGTGACTGTCCTGCCTCGAGACGCAGTGACTGTCCTGCCTCCAGACGCAGTGACTGTCCTGCCTCGCAGACGCAGTGACTGTCCTGCCTCGCAGACGCAGTGACTGTCCTGCCTCGCAGACGCAGTGACTGTCCTGCCTCGCAGACGCAGTGACTGTCCTGCCTCGCAGACGCAGTGACTGTCCTGCCTCGCAGACGCAGTGACTGTCCTGCCTCACAGACGCAGTGACTCTCCTGCCTCACAGACGCAGTGACTCTCCTGCCTCACAGACGCAGTGACTCTCCTGCCTCACAGACGCAGTGACTCTCCAGCCTCACAGACGCAGTGACTCTCCAGCCTCACAGACGCAGTGACTCTCCAGCCTCACAGACGCAGTGACTCTCCAGCCTCACAGACGCAGTGACTCTCCAGCCTCACAGACGCAGTGACTTCCTGCCTCACAGACGCAGTGACTCTCCAGCCTCACAGACGCAGTGACTCTCCAGCCTCACAGACGCAGTGACTCTCCTGCCTCACAGACGCAGTGACTCTCCTGCCTCACAGACGCAGTGACTCTCCTGCCTCACAGACGCAGTGACTCTCCTGCCTCACAGACGCAGTGACTCTCCTGCCTCACAGACGCAGTGACTCTCCTGCCTCACAGACGCAGTGACTCTCCTGCCTCACAGACGCAGTGACTCTCCTGCCTCACAGACGCAGTGACTCTCCTGCCTCACAGACGCAGTGACTCCTGCCTCACAGACGCAGTGACCTCCTCCTCACAACGCAGTGACTTTCCTGCCTCACAGACCAGTGACTTTCCCAACACTTCTTCCTAATAATTAAATTTCTATAATTCTCTTTTCTCAAACAGTAATCTCCTCATTGCTGTGCTGTCAAACACTATCTATACAATTTGTTCAGTGTTTTATGGCTTCCTGTCCCTTTCACAATTTCCTAAGCTGTGACACCCTCCGACTATCCAAACTCACCATAAAAAGGCAGCTTTATTCCCTGCCTCTATTTACATACAGG
>JARQOD010012981.1:0-17558 GCA_033576555.1 Oophaga sylvatica | reverse complement strand
CTTTCAGCGTTTTGCAGCGTTTTTGATTTGTTCAAATAAATGGGAAATAAAAAGCAAGCTAAAAATTAAAAATGCACTCAAAAACACACATATTTCACACAGCATTTTTCCTGCCACCACTCTATTTTTGCAGCAGAAAAATGTGCTGTAAAGTGTAAATACTCAACATGTTCACATACACTTTCAACATTTCAGCAGTGTTTTTCACCCATTAAAATGAATGGGGAAAAAATGCACATGAAAACGCATCAAAAGCAGCAAAACTTTAAAAAAACTCCCATATTTTACACAATATTTTTCCTGCTAATGTCTGGTTTTCGTAGAAGAAAAATCTCTTGCAAAAACCAAATGTGTGCTTATACCCTTAATGGTTAGTCCTACAATTTTGTAATAGTGGGGTCCTAAATTTAATCTCACCGAAAGCAACATCAGTATGGAGCTTGTTAGTTCTCATATTGCTTCCTTTACTTTCATGTGGGACTATGGGTATTCTCTTGCCTAAAACAAAAACAAGAGGCCCAATTTACCATGTATTTTTTTAATGTAATTTTTCTTTTTTGGCTTATGATACGTGTTGTCTCTTTTGTGCCAAATTCTTCAAAATGTCGCATCTACTTCATGAATTTTGTTCAAAATCAAAAAAGCTCTTTTTGTCTTTTTAGAGCAAAACGTCTTAAGTTCTACTAACATGTTTCATAATTTGCACAAAAATTAGAGGCATACGGAAAAGCACTAAATGGAAGGGAGACTGCTGTAGACTTGAGCAAACAATTTGCGATTTTTTAAAATATCGCAATTCATGAACTGGCTGCAAACATCTGGAAAACAAAACCTACTTCTACATTGGCAAACATAATAAATAAGCAAATACATATAAAATACACTTCAACAAAAGTTCAAATCCAAAACAGGACAAAAACTAGACAAAAATGCAATAATAAATTGGGACAATGTTTCTCCACCTTTTTGCTAAAAAGAGTGTGCAAGTGAATGAGCCCATACACAGTAGAAGTACATTGGCTATGGCCAGTTAACAATCTAATGCAGGGTTCCCCAACTCCAGTCCTCAAGGCCCACCAACAGGTCATGTTTTCAGGATTTCCTTAGTATTGCCCAGGTGATAATTGCATCACCTGTGCAAAACAGAGGAAATCCTGAAAACATGACCTGCTGGTGGGCCTTGAGGACTGGAGTTGGGGAACCCTGATCTAATGGGTAAGGGGTTTTTCAAACTTTTCCTGGTCAGCAGATTCTGTTAAAAAGTGATTGGTTATTTTGGATTTCAAAATGCCTGAGCCTTCTTTATCAAGGGAGATGACTGCCAGCTGCCTATTGCTCCTTCCCTATTGGGTGTTTGGAGGATTAACAGCTTTAGCCAACAGGCATTCAAATTGTGTGGCCACCTTAAAAGGTAATTAATGTTTAAAATAAGGTTGTAGCCACTGCTTAGCTATTGTGGGCTTAGTGTGGGTCCAGGTGTTATGATACTGGTAGAGCATTCCTGGAGTCCAATGGCAGGAGGACCATGAGCATGGCTCAGCAAATGTTAGTTGAAGTCCTTTGAAGTAGCACTACGAATAGTAGGAACAATAGGGAGATGAGTGGGAACAGTCTAGTTAGGACAATTCTCAGGAGCTGAAGACTGGAACCAGACTAAAGACTAGACACAATACTCAAGCAATGATTGACAGTTCCATGTGGCTATAAAGGGGTATTCCCATCTTGTACATTTAGGGCATCTTCACTGGATATGCCATAAATGTATAGCAGTTGAGAGTTCCACTAAGGGGACTCATAATTATCTCAAGAATAGGGCTTTGATACATACCACTATCAGGCAAGAGGTTGTCAAAATTTTCATTCATTTGTATGGGAATTCTAACCCCTCTCTAAGCAAAGCAGCATGCTATCAAACTTGAGATTGAATGCCGTCCCATTTACTGGTACCTGTATCTATTATATATTTATGGCATTTCCTGTGTATATACCATAAAAGTGCAAGATGAGAATACCTCTTTAAATAGGTTCAAACAGGAAACAAGATGGCTTCCACAGGTTCAATATCGGCTACCTTACTAAATCTGGATTGCAGAAACACAAGTGCAGCCTCCAGTGGTAAGGAGTGAAAATGCAGCAAAATTTGTACAAAGTGGAATAATAGCAGCCACTAGTGATCAATCCGCAGAAGGAAAACAGAATTCTGGACCACCAGATCCTGGAGAACTCCCTAAATGCTTAACTGAATCTCAGAGTGTGAGCAGTTAGGTTTCATTCAGACGTCAGTATTTTACACATACGAGAAAAACAGATCAATTATTCTGATCAGGCTTTGATTAGTGTAAGTGTGGTCCCAATGCCATCAGTTTTTTCTCATACAATAAGAAATTAAAAAAAAGTATCTCCACCTTCTCTATTCTGACAGTCCATAAAAATAGGACCGCACTCGGTTGTCATCTGAGGGCGGTCTGATATTTTCTCGGACCTATTAAACTGCATTGCCAATTTTAATCCGACCCTGGAATCAAAATTGGGCGGACATGTCTCCGTGGACTGAGTGGTCAAGAAAAATCACTCACATGTGAAAGGCCCCATCGAGTACCACGGTACGAGAGCTATCTGAAAAACATGGATAACACTCGTACGTCAAAAACAAATGTCTGAATGAGCCCTTAGGTGTATGGACCGACAAACATTTTATTGAGCACATACACTGCTTTGTTATTCCCATGAGGATTAGTTGAACACTTCTGCCACATCCATTGAATTATCAGTTGACTATTATGACCTGGATATTGAATGATCAAAACTATTAAGCATTGTCAATAACATATTAAAACCTTTTTTAAAAAGTTTAGTTACCCTGTAAGTCTACAATGTTGATATATTTTCCATTTGGCCTGTCATGTCCCATGACTTTGGAATCATACATTATGGTATTGTATTGTTGCAGTTGCATTGCAATGCAATAGGTTTGCCTTTTAGATGTTTGTACTCCCCCTCTACATGTCTTCACCCAGCGCTGATGTCAGTAACCCCTCCCTTCTTCTTCATCATTCTCTGTATTTATGCCATCTTAAGAACCTCATGTCTTGCAGCTCTAGTTCAGAATAGTCTTTTTCTACCTACTGCAGCAGTTGCAGCTACTGCTTCTGTAATTTTGCATAACTACAAGGATTCAGCTTGAAAATAAACCATATTCTGGAATCTTCATATATATCCCAAGGTTTCATGTCTTTCTACATCAATTAACCCCTTCACCCCCAAGGGTGGTTTGCACGTTAATGACCGGGCCAATTTTTACAATTCTGACCACTGTCTCTTTATGAGGTTATAACTCTGGAACGCTTCAACGGATCTTCGCGATTCTGAGACTGTTTTCTTGTGACATATTGTACTTCATGTTAGTGGTAAAATTTCTTCGATATACCTTGCGTTTATTTTTGAAAAAAACGCAAATATGGCAAAAATTTTGAAAATTTAGCAATTTTCAAACTTTTATTTTTTTTCCCTTAAAACAGAGAAATATGTCACACAAAATAGTTAAGAAATAACATTTCCCACATGTCTACTTTACATCAGCACAATTTTGGAACCAAAATTTTTCTTGTTAGGAAATTATAAGGGTTAAAAGTTGACCAGTGATTTCTCATTTTTACAACAAAATTTACAAAGCCATTTTTTTAGGGACCACCTCACATTTGAAGTCACTTTGACGGGTCTATATAGCAGAAAATACCCAAAAGTGACACCATTATAAAAACTGCACCCCTCAAGCTACTCAAAACTACATTCAAGAAGTTTATTAACCCTTCAGGTGCTTCACAGGAGCTGAAGCAACGTGGATGGAAAAAATTAATATTTAACTTTTTAGCCACAAAAATGATCTTTTACAAACTTTTTTTATTTTCACAAGGGTAAAAGGAGAAAATGGGCAGATAAAATTGTTGTGCAATTTCTCCTGAGTACGCCAATACCCCATATGTGGGGGAAAACCACTGTTTGGGCACACGACAGAGCTCGTAAGGGAAGGAGCGCCGTTTGACTTTTTCAAACTAAAATTGGCTGGAGTTGAGATTGGACGCCATGTCGTGTTTGGAGAGCCCCTGATACGCCTAAACAGTGGAAATCCCCCACAAGTGACACCATTTTGGAAACTAGACCCCCTAAGGAACTTATCTAGATCTGTTGTGAGCACTTTGAACCCGAAAGTGTTTCACAAAAGTTTATAATGCCTGGGTGTAAAAAAAAAAAAAAAACATTTTTCCACAAAAATGATTTTTTAGTCCCAAATTTTTGATTTTTCCCAAGGAAATTGGACCCCAAAACTTGTTGTCCAATTTGTCCTGAGTACGCTGATACCCCATATGTGGGGGGGAAACTGTTTGGGCACACAGCAGGGCTTGGAAAGGAAGCAGTAACGTTTTGGAATGCAAACATTGATGGGGGTCATGTTCCGTTTGTAGTGCCCCAGATGAGCCTAAACAGTGGAAACCCCCCACAAGTGACCCATTTTGGAAGCTAGACCCCCTAAGGAACTTATCTAGATCTTTGGTGAGCACTTTGAACCCCCAAGTGCTTCACACAAGTTTATAATGCCCGGGCATGAAAATAAAAAATCCTATTTTTTTCCCACAAAAATTATCTCTTAGTCACTATTTTTTTATTTTCCCATAGGTAACAGGAGAAATTGGACCACAAAATTGGTTCTCCAATTTGTCCTGAGTACGCTGATACCCCATATGTGAGGGGGAACCACTGTTTGGGCGCATGGCAGAGCTCGGAATGGAAGGAGCACCATTTGACTTTTTCCAACCAAAATTGGCTGGAATTGAGATTGGACGCTATGTTGCATTTGGAGAGCCCCTGATGTGCCTAAACAGTGGAAACCCCCCACAAGTGACCCCATTTGGGAAACTAACCCCCTAAGGAACTTATCTAGATCTTTGGTGAGCAATTTGAACCCCCAAGTGCTTCACACAAGTTTATAACGTAGAGCCGTAAAATTAAAAAATCATATTTTTTCCACAATATTGATCTTTTCACCCCAATTTTTATTTTCCCAAGGGAAACAAGACTCCAAAAGTTATTGTGCAATTTGTCCTGAGTGCGCTGATACCCCATAGTGGGGGTAAACCACTGTTTAGGGTGCATGGCAGAGTTTGGAAAGGAAGGAGCGCCGTTTGACTTTTTCAACGCAGAATTGGCTGGATGCCATGTCGTGTTTGGAGAGCTCCTGATCTGCCTAAACAGTGGAAACCCCCCACAAGTGACCCCATTTTGGAAAATAGACCCCACAAGGAACTTATCTAGATGTGTGGTGAGCACTTTGAACCCCGAAGTGCTTCACAGAAGTTTATAACGTACAGCCGTAAAAATAAAAAATCCTTTTTTTTTTTACAAAAATTATATTTTCGCCCCCAATATTTTATTTTCACAAGGGTAACAGGAGAAATTGGACCCCAAAGTTGTTGTCCAATTTGTCCTGAGTACGCTGATACCCCATATGTGAGGGGGAACCACTATTTGGGCGCATGGCAGAGCTCGGAATGGAAGGAGCACCATTTGACTTTTTCCAACCAAAATTGGCTGGAATTGAGATTGAACGCTATGTTGCATTTGGAGAGCCCCTGATGTGCCTAAACAGTGGAAACCCCCCACAAGTGACCCCATTTGGGAAACTAGACCCCCTAAGGAACTTATCTAGATCTTTGGTGAGCAATTTGAACCCCAAGTGCTTCAACAAGTTTATAACGTAGAGCCGTAAAATTAAAAAATCATATTTTTTCCACAAAATTGATCTTTTCACCCAATTTTTATTTTCCCAAGGGAAACAAGACTCCAAAAGTTATTGTGCAATTTGTCCTGAGTGCGCTGATACCCCATATGTGGGGGTAAACCACTGTTTGGGTGCATGGCAGAGTTTGGAAAGGAAGGAGCGCCGTTTGACTTTTTCAACGCAGAATTGGCTGGATGCCATGTCGTGTTTGGAGAGCTCCTGATCTGCCTAAACAGTGGAAACCCCCCACAAGTGACCCCATTTTGGAAAATAGACCCCACAAGGAACTTATCTAGATGTGTGGTGAGCACTTTGAACCCCGAAGTGCTTCACAGAAGTTTATAACGTACAGCCGTAAAAATAAAAAATCCTTTTTTTTTTTACAAAAATGATTTTTTCGCCCCCAATATTTTATTTTCACAAGGGTAACAGGAGAAATTGGACCCCAAAAGTTGTTTTCCAATTTGTCCTGAGTACGCTGATACCCAATATGTGGGAGTAAACTACTGTATGGGCGCACGTCGGGGCTCGGAAGGAAAGTAGTGACGTTTTGGATTGCAGACTTTGATGGAATGGTCTGGGGGCGTCATGTCGCATTTGGAGAGCCCCTGATGGCCTAAACAGTGGAAACCCCCCACAAGTGACCCCATTTTGGAAAATAGACCCCACAAGGAACTTATCTAGATGTGTGGTGAGCACTTTGAACCCCGAAGTGCTTCACAGAAGTTTATAACGTACAGCCGTAAAAATAAAAAATCCTTTTTTTTTTACAAAAATGATTTTTTCGCCCCCAATATTTTATTTTCACAAGGGTAACAGGAGAAATTGGACCCCAAAATTGTTGTCCAATTTGTCCTGAGTACGCTGATACCCAATATGTGGGAGTAAACGACTGTATGGGGCACTTCTGGGCTCGGAAGGAAGTAGTGAGTTTTGGATTGCAGACTTTGATGGAATGGTCTGGGGGCGTCATGTCGCATTTGGAGAGCCCCTGATGCGCCTAAACAGTGGAAACCCCCACAAGTGACCCCATTTTGGAAAATAGACCCCACAAGGAACTTATCTAGAAGTGTGGTGAACCTTGAACCCCAAGTCTTCACAGAAGTTTATAAATACAGCCGTAAAAATAAAAAAATCCTTTTTTTTTTTACAAAAATGATTTTTTCGCCCCCATTTTTATTTTCCCAAGGGTTACAGGAGAAATAGGCCAAATTGCACAATAACTCTTGTGGTCCAGAGTACGCTGATACCCCATATGCGGGGGTAAACTACTGTTTGGGCGCATGGCAGAGTTCAGAAGTGAAGGAGCACCATTTGACTTTTTCAACGCAGAATTGGCTGGAATTGAGATCAGACGCCATGTCACATTTGGAGAGCCCCTGATGTGCCTAAACAGCAGGAACCCCCCAATTCTAACTCCAACCCTAACCCCAACACACCCCTAACCCTAGTCCCAACCCTAACCACAAACCTAACCCTAACACACCCCTAACCGTAATCCCAACCCTAATCCTAACGTTAGCGCCAACCCTAACGGGAAAATGGAAATAAATACATTTTTTTAATTTTATTATTTTTCCCTAACTAAGGGGGTGATAAAGGGGGATTTGATTTACTATTTATAGCGGGTTTTTATGATTGGCAGCTGTCACGCTAAAAGACGCTTTTTATTGCAAAAAATAGTTTTTTGCATCACCACATTTTGAGAGCTATAATTTTTACATATTTTGGCCCACAGAGTCATGTGAGGTCTTATTTTTTGCGGGACGAGGTGACGTTTTTATTGGTACCATTTTTGAGCACGTGACATTTTTTGATCGCTTTTTATTTCGATTTTTGGGAGGTTAGAATGAACAAAAATCAGCAATTCATGAATTTCTTTTGGGGGAGGCGTTTATACCGTTTTGCGTGTGGTAAAATTGATAATGCAGTTTTATTCTTCGGGTCAGTACGATTATGGCGATACCTCATTTATATCATTTTTTTATGTTTTGGGGCTTTTATAGAATAAAAGCAATTTTATATAAAAAATTATTATTTTTGCATCGCTTTATTCTGTGAGCTATAACTTTTTTATTTTTTCACTGATGATGCTGTATGATGGCTCGTTTTTTGCGGGACAAGATGACGTTTTCAGCGGTACCATGTTTATTTATATCGGTCTTTTTGATCGCGTGTTATTCCACTTTTTGTGTGGCGGTATGATGATAAAGCATTGATTTTTTGCTTCGTTTTTTTTTTTTTTTTAAGGGGTTCACTAAAGGGGTTAACTAGTGGGAAAGTTTTATAGGGGGGGTCGTTACGGAGCGGCGATACTAAATATGTGTACTTTTATTGTTTTGTTTTTTTTATTTACAGACAAAAATTAATTTATTGGGGAATATATATATTTTTTTTTATGATTTTTTTTACCACTTTTTATTTTTATTTTTTTTACTTTTTTACTTTGTCCCAGGGTGGGACATCACAGTATTTTAGCAGATCACTGGTGTGACAGTGTGCACAGCACTCTGTCACACCAGCGATCGCTCTGGCATTGCTGCAGGCTTCCCCAGCGCCTGCTCTTAGCAGGCACTGAGGAAGCCGCCTCCCTGCAGGACCCCGGCGCCATCTTGGATCCGGGGACCTGGAGGAAGGACGGACCCTCGGAACAGCGCGACACATCGCGCTGCTCTGAGGGTCTCAGGGGAGCGCGCAGGGAGCCCCCTGCCTGCGCGATCCTCCCCTGTGCCCTGGGTACACCACGATCATGTTTGATCGCAGTGTGCTAGGGGTTAATGCGCCGGGAGCGGTCCGTGACGCTCCTGACACACAGTCACGGGTGTCAGCTGTGATAATCAGCTGACACCCGGCGGCGATCAGCTGCGCTCCCCCGGGAGCGCAGCTGATCGCCCATGACGTACTATTCCGTCCATGGGAATAAGGTCCAGGGTCACATGGACGGAATAGTACGTCTGATGGAATAAAGGGGTTAAGGAATCTGCTTCTCTGACCTTCTAGGGGCATCAAAACACAATAGCAGACTCCAATCAGAGGGTAATAAAACTTTCACTCCTTATCTATAGGAAAGATGTGTATCTTCGTACCGTGTTAGCCAGTAGATAGAAAAATATTTAGACTTGAGAGTCCTCAGTTGTGTATATAAATATGTGATTCTTCAGATTTTGTATTAGTCTAGCCTGATGAAGAGACCTGAGTAGTCTCGAAAGCTTGCAATTTGTTACCTTCTTTTCAGTTAGCCATTAAAAGGTATCAACCACTGAGGACTCTCAAGTCTAAATATTTTACTCCTTATCTATGAACTGTTCCAATATTTATGTTCATCCCTCTGCCATAATGACAGTTCTGCTTCACGTCACTTGTCTTACCTATTGCATTATTCCTGTGTCCTGTTGTGTATAAATATGTGATTCTTCAGATTTTGTATTAGTCTTCGCCTGATGAAGAGACCTGAGTAGTCTCGAAAGCTTGCAATTTGTTACCATCTTTTCAGTTAGCCATTAAAAGGTATCAACCACTGCGGACTCTCAAGTCTAAATATTTTTCTATCTACTGGCTAACGCGGTATGAAGATACACATCTTTCCTATATCATATATGCCTCTGCAGTCAAGCTATCTGATTAAATCTCTTTGTGTAAGGTCACTCATCATCACTCATCAGTTCGGCAGTTGTGCTGAACTCATGAGAACCGGCGCCTGTAAACTGAGATGACCTTACTGAGGTCACAAGTTTCTGTATGAGTGCTGGAATAATGAGTGGTCGCTCATCAGTCCAGCACTCACGCTCGACTGTGAGAACAGGAGAACTTATTTAATGGGATATCTGACAGCTGGTGAACTTAGATGACCTTACTGAGTGGAGCGGCCCAGGGCTGGTGTCATTAGTCTGGGATGGGGCAATATCTGTAGCAGATGTCTGGATAGCTTTATAGGGGGAGCACGACACCATTTTTCTGGGTGGGGCACCTATTTTATTAACCAGTAAAGCAAATGCAGATATCTTAGGCTGAGACCTTACCCTTATGGATATTGGCCCCTTCCCAGAATAATATCACCAGCTCACATCTGTCTGTTTTCCCTCAGCTGGTTTTTAAAAAATATCTGGATCGCATATCGTTTTTTTTTTTAAATTATTTATTTATTTTACACAGTCAGGCCAGGTTACGTGTTGCACTGGCCCATCAAAGCCTCGCCCTTATTTGACATGGCTGTGATGGAGCTGAAAGTGCCCATAGCCTTAAAGCTTGTTGATTGGCTGTGTTGCAGACTTTCAACAAGCTTTATTAGAATAACAAATCCGAACAGGAAACTGGACATACAGTAAGTATGTCCATGCTCGGGGTCGGGTACCGGACACTAGAAGTTCGGTACGGACCCCAAACTTTCCAGTTAGGGTTCACTCATCCCTATTAGTTACATACAAATGTAAAGGGAAACGATACAGATTACTAAATGATGATTCCCATCTTATTTGCTTGTGTCACTTTAATTTGTTGTGCAGATGCCTGAATATCTATCTGCTACGTGTTGTACTAGAGACATTACAGCAAATAGAAAAGTTCAATTATTAAATAGGAAAAGGCGGCTACTGATCATCATGCAGTTATCTTGAGCGCTTTTCCTTCTTGACATTTGAAAAGGTCTCATTGTACTTCAAACATTCTCATTTCATGCCTGCATTTCAGCTATGAGCTGCTGCTCCATAGATGCATGATTATATATTGAAATATAGAATATTTTTTTGCAAGTCCTTTAAAAGATGTTGCTCAGAAAATCTATAATAGTATGATAATAAGTATTACCTCATTGAATTTGGTTAGCTGTAGGAGGCTAAAAAATTCTTCAGTTTCCTATTAGAGTTAATTAGCTCCAGGTCACAACTGCCAATTAAGCTGTCACTTTAATATAGAACCAAAAAGGATTTGAGCAAAATACCATCAACCTTCATTAAATTAAGTCTGTCCAAGCACCAATTTTATTAAATGTTATGTCACAGACCATGGCCAACATTAACTTTATCACCCACAGGTGGATTATTAAATAAATGTATTTGGAATTCAACTGTTAGATTGAAACAAAAAGTTTTCGAATTTTGATTCTTACAGGTTTTTTATGTGTGCCATTTATCAATACCCACCTACTAATGTGCCAGGCCAATGTCTCGTGCAGAAGACCATAAAAATCGGACGATTGCTATTCATCATTTTGATGGATGCCACTTGTCCCCATGTTATTCTATGAAGCTGTGCATATGATTTGCCTTGGATAGAGGCATGCATGAATTGCATCCGGTTATTCATGTCTATAGGTACACAGAAAAAAATCGGACTGTACTTGTATGTCACAGTGCAGTTTTTACAGACAGACTGAATGGAGAAGATTGAGAATTTTTTTATTCTCCTCATCCAAAATAATCGGATAACACACTGATTAAACTCTGATTAGTGATGAGCAAACGTGCTCGGATAACATCTTATTCGAGCATGCTCGGGTGTTATCCGAGCATCTGGGCGTGCTTATATATTATGTTCAAGACTCTGCGGCTGCATGATTTGCGACTGTTTGAGAGCTCCAACACATTCAGCTGCAGGGACTTGAACATAATATACAAGCACGTCCAAATGCTTGAATAAAACCCAGGCGTGCTTGGATAAGACGTTATCTGAGCACGTTCGCTCATCACTAAATCAGATCAGAGTGTGATTAGTATAATCGGACCTATTTTCTCGGATTTGTGAAACTACCCTGGCGTGACCCGGGCCTAGGTGTGACATCCATAAGGTGAAATTTCTACAAAGGACCATATCAACTTAGAACTTTCTTTGGCTAGCACAGTGGCTCAGTAATTAGCACTATAGCCTTGCAGTGCTGAAGTCCTGGGTTCGTATCCCTGAAAGAAGATTATGGGGGTGTTTCCTCCAACACTGAAAGACATGCTAATATAGAATGTAACAGCCAACCATGAAAAAAAAAGTTAGATCCCTAAAAATGAACTATTGATATTTAAAAGCGTATAGGACTAATCATTTCAAAAACATGTATGTCAGACAGAGAAACTATAGAGTATATACTGTTGTCCATACCTACCTCATAGGTGAAAAAAGCACTACAGTATTGGAGTTCAAAAAAGCAATGAATGACACAAAGGATACATGATTCCCTGACCATATGACGAGAATGTCATCAATATATCTATCTGCCCCAGAATAATATTTGTGGGGCCCAGATGACATCCTCGTCCCTAAACACTATCATATCCTCCCACCAACCCAGGAGCAGGTTGGCATATGCGGGAGCACGGGGTATATAATCCTTATAGTATGATATATGTTGTGAATGTTTTGGAAATGAATTCTGAGCAGAAGCTCCCTCTGGTGGTTACAAACAGTACTGAACCATTCAATGAGGATTGGCAATCAGGATTCACAGACTGGCTTGATATAAGGGAGGTTCCCTCCCATCATGGTTGCCGGTGATCAATTGTTCTTGTCTCAACTGTGGTTCCTGGTTCACTTGGAAGCTTGCTGAGTCTTGCCTCTTCTTCTGCTTTCAGATAAGATATTTTCTGTTTTTGTCTTTGTGCTTACCATTTGCATATTTCTCTGCATTTCTGTGAGGTTAGCCAGGTTTCCCCCCCTGGGGGGCTTGGGCTCCTCTCGGTTCCGCTGGAGCCACTGTTGTTTTTTCATTTGCCTTTTCCAGTTTTTTCAGTGGCTGCGGCTTAGTTTTGTTACACCAGAGAACTGATTTAGGTGGTAGAGGTCATGTGATCTCAGGTGTTTTTGCAATTAGTAGCGTTGGCATTTTTTAGGGTTTTTTTGGATTGCAGTGAGTATCCTTTCTATCCTTTTCTGTCTAGGCAGATTGGGCCCCAGCGTTTGCTCATACTATTTTCTGTCTGTGTCTGTATTTCCTCTTGTCTAACCGCCATTACATGTTTGGGGGCTTCCTATGTTCTTTTGGGATCTGCTCCGAGGCAGATAGCTTTCCTCTTTCTATCTTTAGGTGTAGTTAATCTCTCAGGCTGTGACGAGGCGTCTAGGACCAACGTAGGAACATTCCACGGCTGCCTTTAGTTGTGGTGGTTAGTCAGGGTACTGCAATCCAATAGATTCCAACCTCTCTGTGTATTGCCATTTTTGACTGCTCTCCTCAGCTACCAAAACATAACAGTCTCACCGGCCAAACTGAAAATTGTATGGTACTCACAGAAGGGAAAAATAGCGTGGAAAGAAAAAAAAAGTTGTCAGAGTTGTCAGAGATTTTTTTTTTCTGTTTCTTGCATTTTTTCCCTCTTTTTCTCTGGGTGCTGAGGAGGATTTTTTTTCCTCTCAATGGAGCTTGCACAGCTGTCTGGCCGTGTGGATCAGCTTGCCACTGAGGTTCGGAGTATTGCTACCTATCTTGCTGGGTTGCCGGTTATGGAATCTAGGATTCCCATGCCAGATTTGTTTTTGGGAGATCGGGCCAAATTTCTGAATTTCAAAAATAACTGTAAGTTGTTTTTTGCCTTAAAACCTAAGTCCTCAGGGAATGCAGCACAGCAGGTTCAAATTGTCATCTCTCTCCTGCGCGGCGATCCTCTGGATTGGGCTTTTTCCCTGACACCTGGGGACCCTGTTTTGAGTGATGTTGATGCATTTTTTCTGGCTCTGGGCTTATTGTACGATGAGCCTAATGTCACTGATCAAGCTGAAAGAACCTTGTTGGCATTAAATCAGGGGCTTGAGGACGCTGAGTTATACTGTCAGAAATTCCGAAAATGGGCAGTCCTAACCAAATGGAATGATGATGCTTTGGCAGCCCTTTTTCGGGAGGGGCTGTCAGAGAATGTAAAAGATGTTATGGTGGGTTGCCCTGCTCCCTCTGGTCTCAATGATTCTATGTCATTAGCGATTCAAATTGACAGACGTTTGCGTGAGCGTAGAGGTATGCGTGGAATAGTGTTGCCTTGTGAGCCAGCTTCTGAACCCATGCAGTGTGATAGAGTGGCTTCTGGGGCACAGCGTCATGAGTTTCGAAAACGCAATGGGTTATGTTTCTATTGTGGTGACGCCTCTCATGCTATTTCTGTCTGCCCTAAGAGGGGAAGACGTTTTGCACGCTCAGTTGTCTTGGGTAGTGTTCAGACTAAATTTCTGTTGACTGTTACCCTGATTTGCTCCCTGTCCACATTTTCTGCTCAGGCTTTTGTTGATTCAGGAGCAGCAATTAACCTGATGGATTTTGATTTTGCCAAACGTTGTGGGTTTCCCTTGATACCCCTACAGAAGTCTATTCCCCTACTGGGCATTGATTCTACCCCTTTGGCGGAGAATAAACCCCAAGTAAATCTGCATCCTTGCCCCCCCATAGGAGCTATGACTGCTCTATTCAATTAGTGCCTGGTAGTAAATTCCCTAAAGGTCGCCTTTTTAACTTGTCTGTACCTGAACATGACGCTATGCGGTCTTATATCAAGGAGTCATTGGAGAAGGGTCATATCAGACCATCCTCTTCACCCTTGGGTGCCGTTTTTTTCCTTTGTGGCCAAAAAGGATGGTTCATTAAGGCCGTGTATTGATTATCGTCTCTTGAATAAGATCACTGTGAAATATCAATATCCGTTACCCTTGATTTCTGACCTGTTTTCCAGGGTGAAAAGTGCTACTTGGTTTACCAAGCTTGACCTCAGGGGGGCGTATAAACTTATTCGCATTAAGCACGGGGATGAATGGAAGACGGCGTTTAATACCCCAGAGGGGCATTTTGAGTACCTAGTGATGCCCTTTGGGCTCACTAATGCTCCTTCCATCTTCCAGTCCTTCATGAATGACATTTTCAGGGATTTTGTGGATAAATTTCTGATTGTTTATTTGGATGATATCTTGATTTTTTCCAATGACTGGGACTCTCATGTGAAACATGTTCGGATTGTGTTCCAGATTTTGAGAGAGAATGCTCTGTATGTGAAGGGATCAAAGTGTCTTTTTGGCGTACAGAGGATCTCATTTCTGGGATTCATTTGTCTCCATCTGTTATTGAAATGGACCCGGTCAAGGTTCAGGCCATCTGTGATTGGGTCCAACCTACTTCATTAAAGGCTCTTCAAAGATTCTTGGGTTTTGCCAATTTTTATCGTAAATTTATTGGTAATTTCTCTGTTATTGTTAAACCATTGACTGATTTGACCAAAAAGGGTTCTGATGTGGTGAATTGGCCTCCTGAGGCAGTCTCTGCATTTCAGGAACTTAAGCAGAGATTCACTTCTGCTCCTGTTCTACGGCAGCCTGATGTTTCTCTGCCATTTCAGGTGGAGGTTGATGCCTCTGAAATTGGGGCAGGTGCCGTTTTGTCCCAAAGAGATCCTGAGACCTCTAAAAGTAACCCTTGTGCCTTTTTCCCTCGAAAATTTTGTCCAACTGAACGTAATTATGATGTGGGTATTCGGAGTTATTGGCCATGAAGTGGGCTTTTGAAGAGTGGAGACATTGGCTGGAGGGAGCCAAACATCAGGTGGTGGTCCTCACGGACCATAAGAATCTGGTTTATCTGGAATCAGCCAAGCGACTTAATCCTAGACAGGCCAGGTGGGCCTTGTTTTTCACACGTTTTAATTTTGTGGTTTTCTTTCTTCCTGGCACTAAGAATGTTAAGGCGGATGCCCTCTCGAGGAGTTTCCTTGCGGACTCTCCTGAGTTATCTGATCCTGCTGTTATTTTGAAAGAGGGTGTAGTTCTTTCCGCCATCTCGCCCAATTTGAGACTGGCTCTGGAAGGGTGTCAGGAGGATAAACCCGAGCGCTGCCCTATTGGGAAATTGTTTGTCCCAGACCCGTGGAAAAAGAGTGTGATGTCTGAGATTCATTGTTCCGCGTTGGCCGGTCATCCCGGAATTTTTGGTACCAGAGACTTGGTGAGTCGGTCCTTTTGGTGGCCTACTTTGTCTCGTAACATCAGGGAGTTTGTGCAGTCCTGTGGGACTTGCTCTCGCTCCAAGCCTTGCTCTCGCTCTAGTGGTTTGTTGATGCCATTGCCTGTGTCCAAGAGACCATGGACCCATATCTCTATGGATTTTATTTCCGACCTCCCTGTTTCTCAGAGAATGACCGTTATCTGGGTGATTTGTGATAGGTTTTCCAAGATGATACATCTTGTGCCATTTCCTAAGTTGCCTTCCTCCTCCGAATTGGTGCCTTTGTTCCTTCAGCACGTGGTTCGGTTACACGGCATTCCTGAGAACATTGTGTCTGACAGAGGAGTCCAGTTTGTTTCCAGATTTTGGAGGACTTTTTGTTCTAAACTTGGTGTTCAATTGTCTTTCTCCTCTGCTTTTCATCCTCAGACCAATGGACAAACTGAGAGAACAAACCAGACATTGGAGACTTATCTGAGATGCTTTGTGTCTGCTGATCAAGATGACTGGGTCTCTTTTTTGCCTTTGGCTGAGTTTGCTCTTAATAATAGGGCTAGCTCTGCCACTTTGATGTCTCCATTTTTCTGCAATTTTGGGTTTCGCCCTCGATTTTCTTCGGGACAGACGGAGGCTTTTGTCTGTCTGGGTGTTGACTCTGTTGTGGAGCGTATGCAGCAGATTTGGGACCAGGTAGTGGAGAGGTTGTCCCTCTCTCAGGAGAAGGCCCAGCGGTTTGCCAACCGGCATAGGACTGATGGTCCTCGGTTTAAAGTGGGGGACTTGGTCTGGTTGTCCTCAAGAAATATCCCTATGAGAGTTGCATCTCCTAAGTTTAAGCCTAGGTTCATTGGACCTTATAAGATCATGGAGATTCTTAATCCTGTTTCCTTTCGTTTACTTCTTCCAGGGACATTTAAGATCCATAACGTGCTCCACAAGTCCTTATTGAAGAGGTTTGTCGAGCCAGTGGTTCCTATGGCTGTGCCTCCTGACCCTGTTTTGGTTGAGGGCAATCTGGAGTATGTGGTTGAGAAAATATTGGATTCTCTTTTTTCTAGACGGAAACTCCAGTATTTGGTTAAGTGGAGAGGTTATGGTCAGGAGGACAATTCTTGGGTGTTTGCTTCGGACATCCATGCTAGGAAACTGATCTGTGCGTATCACCGATCTCATCCTGACCGACCTGGTTGCACAAATGAGGGTTCGGTGACCCCTCCTCAAAGGGGGGGTACTGTTGTGAATGTTTTGGAAATGAATTCTGAGCAGAAGCTCCCTCTGGTGGTTACAAACAGTACTGAACCATTCAATGAGGATTGGCAATCAGGATTCACAGACTGGCTTGATATAAGGGAGGTTCCCTCCCATCATGGTTGCCGGTGATCAATTGTTCTTGTCTCAACTGTGGTTTCTGGTTCACTTGGAAGCTTGCTGAGTCTTGCCTCTTCTTCTGCTTTCAGATAAGATATTTTCTGTTTTTGTTTTTGTGCTTACCATTTGCATATTTCTCTGCATTTCTGTGAGGTTAGTCAGGTTCCCCCCCCTGGGGGGCTTGGGCTCCTCTCAGTTCCGCTGGAGCCACTGTTGTTTGTTCATTTGCCTTTTCCAGTTTTTTCAGTGGCTGCGGCTTAGTTTTGTTACACCAGAGAACTGATTTAGGTGGTAGAGGTCGTGTGATCTCAAGTGTTTTTGCAATTAGTAGCGTTTGCATTTTTTAGGGTTTTTTTGGATTGCAGTGAGTATCCTTTCTATCCTTTTCTGTCTAGGCAGATTGGGCCCCAGCGTTTGCTCATACTATTTTCTGTCTGTGTCTGTATTTCCTCTTGTCTAACCGCCATTACATGTTTGGGGGCTTCCTATGTTCTTTGGGGATCTGCTCCGGGGCACGTA
>JARQOD010012980.1:0-17568 GCA_033576555.1 Oophaga sylvatica | reverse complement strand
TTTTTGGGCATTGTATACCCCCATATTTCTCTGCGTATCTGTGCTCATGAATCGGGGGTTTAAAAAAGGGGCCCACTGAGACTCTTCCCCCCCCCGGGGGCCCATAAAAACCTTGGACCCGGCCCCCTGCATTTTTATCTGTCACCTGCCACGTCCTCCCCCTGGAAAATCTCTGATAAAGGAGTAATAGGCCCTACACTTCCTCTCTGGTACCTAGACAGGCGCGGGTTTTGGGACGTGCCCCGGTGTTTTCCACCCTTGCAACCGGGGACTTTTTCGTTTTTACACAACCAATAAAAATTTGGGACTGAATTCGAGAGAAAGCGAAAGGTCAAACTGTAATCACAGCGGGGGCACCCAAACGGGCATCCGAGCCCCAATACCACTGAGCAGTATGGAACTTCCAGGAGGAAAAACATCACCCACTGCTAGTGCGATTCTGTGGATTGAATTGTATGTGCTGCTGTGAGATTTTCAGGAGATAAAATAAAACCCTTATCTGCAGATTAGAGCTAAAAGAAGGAACAGAAAGGTTAATTGGGGGGCACCTCAGGAGAGTCGCCACTATAGTGAAAGGTCCTTAGGAGAGGGTCACTATGTAATAGGGCCAGGGTCCTTGGAAAGGGGTCACTTAGTTATAGGCCATGGTACCCCTCAGGATAGGGGTCACTATAGTTATTGGGGCAGGGCTCCTCAGGAGAGGGGTCACTATAATTATAGGGCAAAGGGGCCCCCCCAGGAGATGATCCTATAGTTATAGGGCACACGGATCCTCAGGAGGGGGGGTACTATAGGTTTAGGGGTCGGGCTCCTCAGGGAAGGGTCACTATAGTTATAGGGCTCGGGGCTCCTCAGGAGAAGGGTCACTATAGTTATAGGGCACCTGTCTCTCGGAGAGGGGTCACTATGGGTTTAGGGGTCGGGCCCCTCAGGAGAAGGGTCACTATAGTTATAGGGCTCAGGGATCCCAGGAGAGGGGTCACTATAGTTATAGGGCTCAGGGATCCTCGGAGAAGGGACTCTATTTAAATTGGCACGGTGTCCCTCAGGACTCAGGAAAGGGGTCACTATAGCTATAGGGCACGGTACTCCTCAGGAGAGGGTTCACTATTTTTTTTAGGGCATGGGACATAGATTGGGATCGGGGACCCCAGAAGAGGGGTTTTGTAGTTATAGGGCACGGGGATCCTCAGGAGGGGGTTTCTATAGTTGTTGGGATTGGGGAACACAGGAGAGGGGCACCATATATTATAGGGCTAGGGATCCCACAGATCACACAGCCTTGGCCCTATATTCCTTCAGAAGGACCTGGCGGCTTTTGGGACTATAGCTCGGGGTTCAGGTACCAGGATGTGAGACCTGAGGACAGAGTCGGACTGGGTGCCAAGGGCCCCAGTAATTTACTTTGGGGGGGTCCACTTTTCACCTGCATACAAATATTACACTACCCCATTCACAAATTTACCAAATTCTTTTAAAATAAAACTGGGTAGTTTGGTTCTCCTTGGGAACAAGCTGACATCAAATAAAGCGTGGAATTTGGGATGTATCAAGGAAATAGATGTAAATAGCCTTGAGCCCTCCTGAGTAGGAGCTCCACAACCTTAGAATCTTGGAGAACACGCATCACTGCCCTTCCCACGAAGACGGCCACATTCCTACGCACACTGCCCCGCTGTTGGGATGGACCACCTGTATCCCACCTTTTTTGCTCTCGAAAGGCCCGAGGCCATGCTCTCTATCCACGGGGGTTAGAGAAGGGCGCACTCAGCAGGTGGTTTTGGGGCTGGCTGAACAGGACCAGGTCAACTAAAATAGTGGGGAAACAGCCGCATCATAGGTGAATGCAAAATGTGCAAAATTTTATTTACGTGGTCACCACACTAGAAATGTAACAAAAATAGTGATTCTGAATGCTTGAGGGCTGGGTAGAGGTTCCCCGTAGTGTGGTGTCATCAGCCCCTGCAATAAGCCGCACAATCCAAAAGCTTGAAGAAAATTCTCCAGCACTTACCCCTGGTTGCCTACCACAATAGCAATGGGTTGAAAAAGATCAGGATTGGGTCAAAATGTTGCTTGCTTTTGCTATCTTTAGAATATATTTTTGTTACATTTCTAGTGTGGTGACCTGTAAATTAAAAATTTTTTCATATTTTTTTCATTCACCTATGAGTGCGGCTGTTTCTTCTACTCCTATCCCCTTTCATTAGGGATCTCTCCCCCTTCTTTAGAGCCTCCAGGAGACGCTGCTGCAACATGCCGTCCCTAGAGCCCGGAGGCGAGGGGATGCCCTATTTCAAAAGGAGGTGACACCGGCATAAACTCCTGATGGATGCTGCCACCATAGGAGACACACAGGACCAGTGACCAAATCAATTCCTACAGTATCACTATTACCCACTTCTATAACCCTCTCACCCTCCACCAAACCAGCAACCAAGGGAAAAGGAGCTCCAGCTTCTGGTAAAATACCAAAACTTGTCTTTATTCCATTAAAGTTTGAAAATCAAAGGACAGGGTAGTCAGTAAGCAACGCGTTTTGAACACGGTTGTTCTTTGTCAAGCTTGACAGAGCTTGCTAGCTAGCTTGACAAAGAACAATTGTGTTCGAAACGCGTTGCTTGCTGACTACCTGTCCTTGACTTTTAAACTTTAATGGAATAAAGACAGTTTTGATATTTTATCAGAAGCTGGAACTCCTTTCCCTTTTTCTACATTGCCAACACAAGTGGTCGGCTCGTGGTACCGTGCATGCTGGACCTTCGTTTGCTTCAATGGTGAGCTGCTGACATTAACCTTCTTTTTCTTGCCTGTAGACAATTAATTTGCCTCATTCAAAGCCACCACCACATTCACGCCTGCTGGACCAGTAACAACAGTGAGTGATATTTTAACTTCAGCATCGTGAGGCACAAGAGGCTTAGCCACCCCCACAGAAATGGAGGCGACCTCCCTTCTGGCTTACGTGTGCCTCCACATCATCAGTTGTTAATTTGAGTTGCTTCACATTTGCTATCAGGCGCTGATCATAGCTGCTGTGAGGCGCCGCGATCCTTAGTATCAGGATCTTACTGACCATGGCGCCAACACAGAATAGGACTTTGGTTTGAGGACCAGAACCCCCAGCTCGGCAACCCCCTCACAATGCGCAGCTTCTCAAATAAAAGATCAGCGGCAACAGTGAGTCGCCATCCCAGGGCAGTGGGGGTACTCGGATCGAGCCTATTAACTCCTATGGGGATGTCACGGCAACACAGCTCGGTCCATGGCCCTGGGCGCTCACCAAAAAGGGGGATATTTACAGGGGATTAGTGTTCGTATGATGATTCGTGACGCCACCTGTAGTACCTGGTCAGGGTGACCAGCGCTGCTGTGCAGGTCCTCTGGAAGGGATGGTGTTGTGCAGCTCGTGTTAGGCCTCCTACAGGTGGGCTGTGTCCTTCCAGGGCAGGGAGATGTGGTATAGATAAGATGGTGATCGAGGATGTAGCAGAGGGGAGTGTGCGTCGCCGGAATAATCAGGGAAACAGTTCTGTTGCAGTTTCAAGGTTTTACTCACAGTCTGTTGTGCATGTACAGATACCAGCCAGGCACTGTGTCCTCCAAGAGAGTGGTCCAGCAACCCTCAGGTAAGTTAGTCGCACTTCCAAAGACTCCCCTTCCAGTATGTTCCTTTCCGGCTTCTTCCTCTCGGTGCTAACTCTCCTTACTACCATGCACCACACCACCACAGAGCCCTCGGACAAGGGAGTATTGGGGCCCTTTCAGTTCACGATCACGGCCCTATGCTCTGCACGTACTTGACCCCTAAGCTGCCTTCCGGTGAGATTATGGTGGCTAGTGGTCCACTGAAGTGACCACTGTTGTCGGTGTTACTAGCGGAGCTGAGCCTTCCCACTAATTAGGGACCGTCCCCGATGTTCGCCTGGTCCTTCCTTCTTCAGGATGGGGGCACAGCTCCAATTGCTGTCTTGCCCTGGACCCGTTCGCTCTCACAGCAAGGCTCCTGAGATGAACCCAAGGAGCAGCAGGACAGTCCAGTACCCACTCACTGACTGCCTGACACTACCCTGATCTCTAAACTAACACGCAGCCTAAGTGCTGCCTAAGCTCCACCCACCAACTAGCTAGACCCTGTTTCTAACCAGCCTGGTCAGACCATCCTCCCGAAGGGTCCGCCTGTGCTCAGCCAGCATAGTGTATGTTGGATGCGGTAGTGGAGTCAATGGGGTGCTTCCTCTTACCTGAGAGTCAGGTGTCACACCTCCAGGTGAGATGCATCATCTCCGTGGCAACTGGACCCTCAGGGCGCCACAACAGCAATCAGGGGCGCCGTGGCTACTGGAGCTGTCCTCAACACTGGGACACTCCCAGTCTCACTGAGGAGCACACCACAATATCGTGGCCTGACCGTACGCCCACCACGATGCAGCCTCTTGGCTCATGCACCTCCTACTATGTCCCCGCTTCTACAGAGACAGAGCTCTGGGCCTCACTACCACGCTCTGTAATCTCCTCGTGCCTTTGCATTGGATCCACAGCAGAACCCGGGTTGGGCGGGGCAACGGGACTTATATAGTGAGCTGACCCCTGCAGCCGTCTCAGGGGTACAGGGAGAGGGACATACACATAGCTTACACTTCCTGCAGCTATTGCTTGGTCTTCTTTGCCTTTTTTCTTCTTGTCCCCAGTTGTCTCCTCATCCGGTAAATCATCACCAAAATGGAAGTTCTAAAGGCACACTGGGAACTCCAGGAGCTTTATCTCCGCCATTAGCGCCCTCCCTGGCCGCTGTTGTCACTGTTTTCCCCAGAGCCAGCAGATCTGCGACCGGATGTCAATATCGTCTGTCCTGCAGGGAGCTTGCTGCACGTGGCCAGCAGGTGACTTTGCAGGCTGCCAGGTGGAGCTTTCTGCTCTCATCACTTCATCCACCTGGCTCTCAGGCTGCACCCCCATCTACCTTGTTTCTCTGTTATCAGCCATATCTCTGAATCATACTAGAAGATAAATGCCGCTAGCACAGCCAAATCTAAGTGCCTCCGGTAGGGTCCAAAACCGTATGATATAGTAAAGAAAACCGGGCACACTCAGGACATGCAAAGTGATGAATTTAATTGTGCAATACATCGTGTGGGCACAAACGTTTCGGTCCAAATTGGACCTTCATCAGTGTGCTAGAATGAATAAATGTGAAACTAAATAACAAAAGAAAATAAAGTATATACAAGATTTATTACAAACAGTTTTGCACAATATCCAGGAAATGAACAACAGTCCAAAATTGAATAATAAGGGCTGGATTTTTTTTGGAGATAATTAGAGAGGATAACATCCACAGAAATTAGCCATGACTGTATTTCTTATAGGGTATGTGATTTCTTTGTCTACACTTTTACACAGTTTTACTAATCACTCTGACGGTCTTCACAACCACCCCTCTATTTCAGCCTTAATCCCTGTGCATATGCACATTGAGTTCAGCAATACTACGTACTAGGTAAAGTGATTATTCTTTGCCATTACATTTCCCTTTTGTGTATAAGGCTAATTTCTGTGGATGTTATCCTCTTTTAATTATCTCCAAAAAATCCAGCCCTTATTATTCAATTTTGGACTGTTGTTCATTTTCCCGGATATTGTGCAAAAATGTTTGTATAATTCTTGTATATACTTTATTTTCTTTTTTTTATTTAGTTTCACATTTATTCATTCTAGCACATGATGAAGGGCCAATTTGGACGAAACGTTTGTGCCCCCCCCCTTGTATTGCACAATTAAATTCATTCACTTTGCATGTCCTGAGTGTGCCCGGTTTTTTTTACTTTTTCTCTGAATCAGTTTTCATTAAATAATTTTTGTTAAAAGGACAACTTTCTCTTTTGAATGCTTATTTATTCCGCTCATTAGGGAAACCCCGGGCCCTGGGGTACCTGCACCCCCAACCCTTTCCCTCCTAAGATCAACCCACCTTGTGAGCAATCAGTTTTCCCGGAAAAAAGCTATCACGCATGCTAGAGGTTTCCCTTGTTGGAAGCTGAACAGAGGCATCATATTCTTCTGGTGCAGTCAGGGGCCATAATTACATTCTGCCTGATGATCGGGTTCCCCTCCGTAAAATTTTTTTTTATAAAAATGAAAAACATACAATAATATAAAAAACAAAAAAATATTTAAACAAAAAATTTTAACGTATATGAACACTGACCGGCTCATTCTCTCCCCATCATATTATAATACAAATAATAAAAAATTTAAATTTTCACCTTCTGGTTGCCCACCAAAAACTAAAAAAAAAAAAAGAAAAAAAAATAGCAAAAACAAAAAGTTTTTAACAATTTTTTTTTTTTTTTTTTCCCCCTTTTTTTTTTTTTTTTGTTTTTTTTTTAAAAAAACCCCTTAACGCCCAAAAGCCATTTTGTAGGTTAAAGCCGGCCAATTTTTAAAATTTGACACTGTTCTTTATGAGGTTTAACTCTGGAACGCCCCCGGATTTGGGTTTTTGGTTGTTTCTCGGACATATTTATTTCTGATAGTGGTAAAATTTCTTCAAAATAATTGGTTTTTTTATAAAAAAAAACGGAATATGGAAAAATTTTGAAATTTTGAAATTTTTCAATTTAAATTTTTTATGCCTTAAACAGGAGATATGTCAACAAAATTTTTTTTAAAAAATTAACTTTTCCCCCCACATTCACTTTCAATCAGCCAATTTTGGAAAATTTTTTTTTTGTTGGGGAATTTTTAAGTTTTTAAAATTGACCAGCTTTTTTCCATTTTTCCAAAAAAAATTTCAAAACCTTTTTTTTGGGGGCCCCCCTTTTTAAGGAATTTGATAATATGACGAAAATCCCCCAAAGTGACCATTAAAAAAAATGCCCCCCCTCAAGGTTAAAGCCCATTCAAGAAGTTTATTAAAACCCCTTTTGGGTTTCACAAGAATTGAAGCAAGTGGAAGGAAAAAAAAGAAATTTAACTTTTTTTCCCAAAATTTTTTTTTCCCCAATTTTTTTTTAAAATTTTTTAAGGGGGTTTTTGGGAAAAGAACCCCAAATTTGTTTACAATTTTCAGACAGTTTTCCCCCTTTTGGGGGTAAACCCTATTTGGGGGGGGCAAGCTCGGAAAAGGGGAAGAGGCCATTTGACTTTTTTGGGGGAATTGGATTGGACCCCTGTCCCATTTGGAGGCCCCTTGTGTGCCTAAACAGTGGAAAACCCCCAAAAAACCCCATTTTGGAAATGGACCCCCCGGAATTTTTTTAAATGTGTTGGAGAGCTTTTAAAACCCCCCAAAGGGTTAGAAGGGTTTTAAAAAAAAGGGGGGGGGGCCCTTTAAAAAATCTTTTTTTCCACAAAAAATTTTTTTCATCCCAAATTTTTTTTTTTTCCAAAGGGGTTAAAAAAACCCCAAAAGTTATTGTGAATTTTTTCCCGAGTACGCTGATACCCCCCTTTTGGGGGGGAAACCCCATTTTGGGGGAGGCAGGCTCAGAAGGGAAAGCAGCCCTTTTTTTTTTTGGTGGAATTGGTTGGAGCCATGTCGCTTTGGGGTTGTGTGCTAAACGTGGAAACCCCCACAAGTGACCCCATTTTGGAAACTGGACCCCCCCCAAAGGGAAATTATCTAAATTGTTGGGAGCTTTTAACCCCCCCAAAGGGTTTTTTGAAGGTTAAACTAGGCCCCAAATTAAAAAATCATTTTTTTCCACAAAAAAGATCTTTCATCCCTTTTTTTTTTCCAAAGGATAAAGGACCCCAAAAGTTATGGTCAATTGTCCGGGGGCGCTGAACCCATTGTGGGGGAAAAACATATTTGGGCTTTTTGGGAGGCTGGGAAAGGGGAACCCGCGCCATTTGATTTTTTTGGCGGGAAAATTTAGTTTTGGGGCCATGTCGCTTTGGAGAACCCCTGTGTCCCTTTAAACCAGGGGGAAACCCCCCCAAAAATGACCCCTTTTTTGGAAAAATTTGACCCCCCCAAAAGGGAAATTTAACTAAATTTGTTGTGGGGGCTTTTAACCCCCAAGGGCTTCCAGGGTTTTTTTAAAGTAGAGCCGAAAAATTTAAAAAATTTTATTTTTTTCCCCAAAAATGATTTTTTTATCCCAATTTTTTTTTCCCCAAAGGATAAAAAGGACCCCAAAAGTTATTGTGAAAATTTGCCTGAGTACGCTGTTTCCCCTTTTGGGGGGGGTTTAAACCCCCTATTTGGGGAAATGGCAGAGCTCGGAAGGGAAGCAGGCCCATTTGATTTTTTTGGGGTTTTAATTGAGTTTTGGCGCCATGTCTTTATTTGGGGTCCCTGTGTCCCTTTTTCAGGGGGAAACCCCCCCCAAGTGACCCCTTTTTTTAAAAACGGACCCCCCAGGACTTATCAAAAATTTTTTGGGAGATTTTTTTAACCCCCCCAAGGGGTTCCAGAAGGTTAAAAGTGACCCTTTTTAAATTAAAAAATTATTTTTTCCACAAAAAAAATCTTTTCATCCAATTTTTATTTCCAAAGGAAAAAGGCCCCCCAAAAAAATTTGTGAAATTTAAATTTTCCCGGTACGTGTTTCCCCATATGGGGGGGTTTTTTTTTGGGTTTATTTTTTTTTTTTTTTTTAAAATTTAAAAAAAAAAAAAAAAAAAAAAAAAAAAAAAAAAAAAAAAAAAAAAAAAAAAAAACCCCAAAAAAAAAAAAAAAAAAAAAAAAAAAAAAAAAAAAAAAAAAAAAAAAAAAAAAAAAAAAAAAAAAAAAAAAAAAAAAAAAAAAAAAAAAAAAAAAAAAAAAAAAAAAAAAAAAACAAAAAAAAAAAAAAAAAAAAAAAAAAAAAAAAAAAAAAAAAAAAAAAAAAAAAAAAAAAAAAAAAAAAAAAAAAAACCCCCCCCCCCCCCCCAAAAAACCCCAAAAAAAAAAAAAAAAAAATTTTTTTTTAAAAAAAAACCCCTATTGGGGCCCGGGGAGAAGCCAAGGGAACCCCTTTGGGGATTTTTTGGCGGAGGGATTACCCCCCTATTTAACCCCCCCTTTTTCCCCCCTTTTAAACAAACCCCCAATCCCCCTTTTTTGGAAAATGCCCCCCGGGAAAAATTTACTGGGTTTGGTTGGGGCTTTAACCCCAAGGGGGGTTTTCACAAAGGTTATAACGTAGAGCAGAAAAATTTTAAAAAAATCATATTTTTTCCCAAAAAAAAATGATTTCCCCCCCAAAAATTTTTTTTTTTCCCCAAAGGGAAACAGGCCCAAAAAAATTTTTGGGAAATTTTTGTCCTGGTCGCTAAACCCCCCTATGTGGGGGAAAAAAAAAAAACTTTTTAAAAAGCATGACGAGCTCGAAAGGGAAGGGGGCCCCTTTTTAAAAAATGCGCTTTGATGGAAGGTCGGGGGGTGTCATGTCAGTTTGGAGAGCCCCTGATGTCCCCTAAACGTAAAAACCCCCCCAAAAATGACTCCTTTTGGAAAACTCCCCCCCAAGGAAAAATTTTCTAGATGTGGGGTGAGCATTTAAAAACCCCCCAAGTGCTTCCAGAAGTTTAAAAAGTAGGGGTGAAATAAAAAAAAAAATTATTTTTTTCCACAAAAATATCTTTTTGCCCCAAATTTTTTTTTTTTATAAGGGAAAACAGGAGAATAGGCCCCCAAAAAAGTATTGTGAAAATTTGTCCTGAGTACGTGAACCCCTAGGGGGGGGGGAAAACCAAATTTTTGGGAGCATGGCAGAGGGGGGAAAGGGGGAAGAGCCCCGTTTTTAAATGCGATTTGGGGGGGGGGTCTGGGGTTCATGTCGCGTTTTGGAGACCCCCTGATGTGCCTAAACAGTAAAAACCCCAAAACAAACCCCCACATTTGCAAAATTGACCCCCAAGGAACTTATCTAGATGTTTGGTCAGCACTTTGCCCCCCCAAAGGGTTTTTCACAGAATTTTATAAGTAGGCCGTGAAAAAAAAAATTATATTTTTTTCCCAAAAAAAATGCCCTTTTTCCCCCCAAATTTTTATTTTTCAAAAAGGGTAACGGGAAAAAATACCCCCCCAAAAGTTTGTGCTTTTTGTCCTGAGTCGCGATACCCATATGTGGGGAAAACACTGTGATCCCCTTACTCGATTTTGGGAGGCAAAAAAAAACCCAAATCCCAAAGGTAAAAAATTTGGGTTTTCTTTTTTGCGTTTTTCCCCTCGTGCGTATTGTGATTAGGGTTTTTTTTCCCGGGGGATCGGTCGATTCCCACCCCCCCCCCCCAAGTTTACACCTTTTTCTGTTTAGTTTTGTCACACACTAAATTTTTTTTTTTTGGGGAATAATTTTTTGTAAGAAATTTTTGCATGCCGTATTTTGGGCAAAAATTTTTTTCCCCTATTTGGGCCGGGGGGTTTTATCTGGGGGTTTTTTTTGGGGGACGAGCTGACGGTTTTTTTGGTACCATATTCGGGAAAAAATTTTTTTTTGATGTTTCCCTTTTTCCCCGTTTTTTTGGGGAAAAAAATGAAAAAAAACAGAAATTTTAGGAATTGTTTTTTTTTTCCTCCGCCCGGTGGGGGAAAAAAAATTGTAAGCAGCTTTTTCTTGGGCCCTACGATTACAGGATACCTATTTATATTTTTTTTTTTTTTTTTGGGTTTTTTTTACACAAAAAAAATTTTATAGAAAAAATAATTTTTTTTTACCCGTTTTTTCCGCGAGCTATAACTTTTTTTTTTTTTGCTGATGATGCTGTATAGAGTTTTGTTTTTTGGGGGAAACAAGAGGGACTTTTTTTAGCGGAAACCCCTATTATTTTATAGATTTTTTTAAGGTTTTTATTCCCTTTTTTCCCAAGGGGGTTTATGATCGTTTGGGAAAAAAATTAATTTATACTTTTTTGTTTTTTTTTTAGTTTTTCCCACGAAGGGGTTAATGGGTTCCCTTTTTATAGAGGGGGTTTTAGGGGAGGGGGTTTTCCCAAAAACGTGTATTTTTTTTTTTTTTTTTTTTATTACAAAAAAAAGTGTATTTTTTAGGGGTTTTTTTTTAAAAATTTTTTTTAATATTTTTTTAAAAAATTTTTTTTAAAAAAAAAGATTTTTTTTAATTGTCCCTTTAGGGGCCTTTCATTTTTTTTTTACTTTTTATTCGTTACAATGTTTTTGAAAGGGCCCCGATTGCAAAAAATTTGTCCCTTTGGGGGAAAAGGCTGTGAGCATGATCACAGCAGCTTTCCGATTTAGAGCCCGGGGTTTTTCTAAAAAACCCCGGGCATAGGCAGAGATCTGGCCCTGCAAATATTTTTGCGGGGCCCGGATCTGAGGAGGGGGAGCTCCCGACCCTTGACTCCCCCCCTGGCGCTGCGACCCGGGGGCTCGATCGCAGCATTCGGGGGTTTTAACCCCCCCGGGGGCCGGTGGGGGCTCCGTCCTGGCGTCGTGCGGAACCCGGGCCCCATTTGCGCGCCGGCTCCTGCACTGTGCGTGGGAAGCTGAAATTTCAGCTTTCCTGCGGACCCCCCCTTTTTTTGGTCAGTCCATTGACTGACCAAAAAAAAGCGTGTAGGTGCGGGGCCCCACGGAAAAAGGGCCCGCAGCTTCCCCTGCCTGTCAGCTGCCCGTGACAGGTCGGCAGATTACCACTGCGGTTTACCGCGTGGTAGTTTCAAAAGATGACGGGCACAGTCCGCCCGGTGCCGGAACTAAACCCCGGGCCCCATGACGGATTTTTGCACTCATTGGAAAAAAAAGGGGTTAAAAAAAAAAAAATAAAAAAAAAAAAACCCCAAAATTACAAATATTTTCAAAATTAAGTACCCCCCCACTCAAACCCCCCATTCCCAACCCTCGCACTGACCGGGAGAGCTGGCCCCCGGTCTTGCCTCAGTCCATGCCCCAAAGTCCGGGGGCCCGATCAGGCTTTTCCCCCCCCCAAAGTTTTTCCCCCCCAAAACCCCGGTCCCCCTAGTCCCACAGAAAAAAACCCCCCCTCCCCCTTTTTTCGCCCCCCAATAACATTACACCCAAATCTATTCTCTATATACAAATTTACAAAAAAAACACTGCAATAAAAACAAAAACCCCCGTCCAAAGGCCCCAAATTTTTCGCCTGCAGCCCCAAACTTGTTTAAAAAATTTAAACAAAAAAAAAATCTACAGTGTCAGCAGCAGCCCCAAGGAAAGGAGATGACCAGACTAGGGCCACTAAAAAAAAAGCCCCCCCAGAAAAGAGCGGGCCCCTTTTTTTGTGCCCGTCTCTCTACTCAGAGGGGCCCCCCTTTTACCGGTCAGAGTATGGTTTCCCCCAAAAAATCGTCCCCTGGGGGGGTTTTTGTTGCGTGGACTTTTGCACGTGGGGTTCCACGTGTGATACCTAACTACTGCGCTAAAAGGGAAAAAAGGTGGCGGTCCCGACCACCAAGGGGTCCCAATGCTTTCCCTAGGCCCATTCCGCAAGGAGGGGGCCCCCAAACGGAAAAACCCAAAGGGGGTGCCCCCCCCTGTTGAAGGGGGCAACGAAGCAGGGGAAATGGGGGATGGTTTCCGCTGGGACACAATTTCTTTCCCAGGGCAAAATTTGTCCTCAGGCCCCTACATTCAGTTGTCCTCCCACCAGTTTTCCCTGGGGGCGGAAGCCAAGCCAAGTCCCAAAAAATTCCCAAAGGGGGTCCTGATAGAATTCAGAGATGAAATCACCCGAACCGAATTTGGGGGGGGTTTCGCGCCTGAAGGCCCCTTGGGGAAAAAGGGTCAACAGAATTTCCCATTGTCAAGGGGTTTCCTTTTGGGAAAAGTCCTTTATTCCCCCATTCCCGACCCCCCCGGCGAATTTTCCCTTTTTAAACCCAAAAGGGGGGGGTTTAAACCCCGGAAAATGTCAGCCCTGTGCGAAGATTTTCACTTGCCCTCCTGTCTCCCTTTGGGGAAAAAAAGGGGGGAAAAACCCTCCCTCATTAGACTACCCCTGGAGGGCCCCCTCTTTCGATGTTTTCAAAATTTTATCTTAATTTAAAAGGGGGCCCCCCAAAAAGGGTCTACAGGGTTTACCATACCCAACCCTCTAGTCTCCTCATACGGTAAATTTCCCCCCCCTTGACCCGGTTCAGTTTTCCCCCCCCAAAAGTTGAAAAAAACACACTGTGAAACCCAGTCCAGGGGGAAAACCCCCGGGAAGATTTCCCCCCAAAATGCCAGATAAATCAGAAAAAAGGGGCGGGAAAATTTTATCGGGTTTTCCCCCCTTTTCCCTTTGGGTCAAAATAAACCCCCTTCCCTTTTTTCCCCCCTTTTTTGAGTGGCGATTCTGTTCCCTCCCCCTTTTGTTTAGGGTAACCCCCTGGCCAATTCGATGCCAAGGATTTTTTCGGTTTTTTGGGCCCGGGGAAAAGGGGGTCGGGAGACCCCCAAAAAAAAAGGTTTTCCCCCTCCCAGCCAGGACTCTCAATTACCCGGGTTTTATCTTGGCCCCCAAAGTCAGAGTAGGTCTACTCGGCCCTCAGCCATCCTGCCCCCCCGTGAGGGAAAAAAAAAGGAAAAATCATCGGCTACGGGCCCCCACCTTCAGAGTGGGGTTCCCGGGGCCCGCCGATCCCCCCAATTCCGGGCCCCAAAGGTCCGCTCCCCCTTTTTAAGAAATGGGTCAATCCAAAAAAACGTACAGCGGGGGCCCCAAAGGGGAAAAACCCGGCGAACACCCCATCCAACCTCCAAAAAGCTGCCAATTTAACGTTCCAAGCGGGAAAAAATCTTTGCCCCCCCGTTTCAAGGTCTTAAGTCAAAAGCAAAAAACCCCCAGGCCATAAACTCAGAAGGAAAACCCGAGGTACTGTGTTCACCCGATCCCAACGCTTTTGCCTGGTCCAAGTGACAGTGTTCCCCCCTTTTCCCCCGCCAGCCCCAAACCCCGCTCCACTGCCCCTCGGACACCAACACTTTAAAGGGGGCTGCGGCCCGGAAAAGGGGCAACTGGGCCCCCAAAAGGGTCGGGGTGCAAATTTCAAACCCGCCGATAAAACGCACCTTTGCCGAAAACCCTTTTGGGCTGCATGAGAAGTGCTATGGGGCGCCAATTTTTAAGCAAGTGGATCCTTTTCCCCTTTTCAAAATGATCAGGGGAGACCCCCCCCCATTGACTTCGGCAGAGCGCCAAGGGAAAAACACCCCATTGAAACCCCGCCCAAAAGGGGAGCCCGGCGTCCCCTTAAAAGGGGTTTTTTTTAAATTAGATGTTTTTCCATCGACCAGGCGCTTTTTTGGGGGGGGCCCTTCAACGGCAAAATTAACTTCCTTTTCCCGATCATCCCTTTTCAAAATGTCAAGAGAGAGGTCTACCCCCGGCTCGGGGACGGCTTCGGCCCGAAAAAACCGCATTCATCCCCCAAAAAAAAATCCCTCTTCCCCAAAAAAGGGGCGACTTGAAGGATTGAAAACCCCCAGGATTTCCCGATCTGGGGTCGCCAAAGGGCCCCCGAGTGTCGACCGCCCGGTATCACTTTACTATTCACGGGACATTTTGGGCAGTTTCTGAAAGGGGTTTGGGGGGCCCGGTTTTTCCCCCCTAATCCCTCTAAAAAACCAAGATGTTGTTTTTGTTGCCCCTCAAAAGGGCAAATTTTTTCACTCGGGGAAATCTCCTGTAGTTTTTGAGCGTATTGCTCGTTTCTAAAAATATCGTATCAAAAAATTGAAAAAATCCCCGATACCCGATTTCGCCCCCGGAAGCCCATGTAAGTTTTGGGAAAAAATTTTGCAAAAAAAAAAACCCTTTTCTTTGTTGTAACACAAAATAACACAAATAGAATACTAAATATATAATATTTTTTATTTAACATGTCATTGTGAAATATATATACTTATTTTAGTTTTTAAAATTCTCATAGAAAAAACGATCAAAATTTAATTTTCCCGGGGAAAGACGTGTTTACCCCTAAAAGTGGGCGGGTCGGTCCCGGTCCCCCAAACCTCTGGCTCTGGGGGACTCAACTTGGGGGGGGGGGGGGGGGGGTTTCACGACAGGTTTTTGTAGCCCCTATAAGCGAGTCTGTGTCCCCAAATTTTTCCCCTGGTTTTGTGTTGAAAAATTTTTAAAATCATAGAAAAATTTTTTTTCCATTTTTCCCCATATCTGCGCCCACGAAAAGGCATGGTGAAGAAGAAGGGGTGTCTTCGGGGGGCACTCAAAAAAGGGGCGTGAAAACAAAGGGCCCCCCCACTGTAAAATTGGTACTGTTTGAAACTTTCCCCCACAGCTCGGGGATTCCCCCCCCTCACCCCCCTCAGTGTGAAGGTCCCCCCCCTAAAAAGAGGGGCCCCCCCCAGATAGACCATGTGACTTGGAGGAGGGCCCTAAGGACACGCGAGCAGAAGTGGGAAGGAATGGAGCGGGCAGAGCTTCCCCCCGGGGGAAGCGACCGTCCCCACGGAATCACCTTTGGGGGCCCGGCCTGTAAACCCCCTACGCTGCAAGAAGCGGGGATACCCTTTGGGGGCCGGGCCCCCCGGGACCGGGAGGGGTCGCCAGGGGTTTGGGAAACCCGCTGGCGTGCCCAAAAAAAAAAACTTGGGCGGGCCAATCCCTTTCCTGAAGTGGGTGTTTCGGAAGGTGAGGCACCTTCTAGTAGAGGGCCATTGAAAAGTGACCCGGGTTTTAGTTGTCGCGGGGAGGGGCCCCCTTCCTGCAAAAAACCCCCGCCCCGTCGCGACCCCAAATTTTCCCCCTGTCGCCCCCGGTCGTGGACGAAGAAGCGACCCGTCCTCTGGAGGAGGCCCCGGGGGGGACCCGAGCCTACCTGCCTGTACCGGTGCCCCCACTGTCATTTTGTTTAGAGCCCTTGCTTCCTCCGCAGGGGAGGCCCCCAGGACTGGGGGGCGACCCGGGGGAGCGCGCAAAGGACACTGTAAGCTGCAGTGGAGTGGTGGGGACTTTGGGAAATGGTGGGGAGAATTAAACCCCGGGGGAGGGGGAAGAGTGGGATTTTGGGAAAAAAGGGAACAGAGCGACAAAGGGGGGAGCGAAAAAACCCTAAAAAAACGCCAAAAGTCACCGGGGGAAGGGCCCCGGGGGGGTAAGGACCGGGGGGGGAAAGGGCAAAGGAAAAACCCCCCGTGAGCCGCGGCGTAAGGGTGCAGTACGGAACTTTAAATTGAAAAAAGGGGGGGGGGGCTTCATCAAGGAGCCTGGGGCTTTATTTAGAAGTCTTTGTGACCCGGCGGGACGTGGAGGGTCACCTCCCGAGGAACCCCGGGGGGGGGACCCCCTTTCCAGGGATTGGTGTTACACCCCCACTGGGGGGTTTCAATGGGTGGTACGGGCCCAAAAAATTTTTAGGTGGACCCCATCCCCCCCGTGTCAGGGGAACCCCCGGACCTCGAAACCCCTTTTTCCCCCACTTTTCCCCCCCTTGCAAAAGTGCCCCCCCCCGCCGTAAAACTCCCCAGCCTCCCTTCAGGGTCTCTCAGCAGCCCCGCTATGGAAAAAAAAAAATATAGCTGGCCCGTACCGGCGCCCGTTGGGCCCCCTGGGTTGTACAGTCCGTGGGATAGGGCTCCAGACCCGGGAGAGATGAAAGAGGTGGCCAAAGCCCAGATAGGGGTCACGACTTTACTGTACAGCCCACGACGTCATCGGTTGGTGGTCCTTGGTGCCCCGGATGTTTGGCAAGCCCAAAAGGTACCCGGGGGGAAAGGGGAAAGGGGCCCGCAAAAAAAAGTCTAAATAACCCCGGGCAGGGGTCCCTGTATGTAAATAAATAGTTAAAAATTTTTTTTGTCCGGAAAGGGGGAATGTTTTCCCAAAAAAATTTTTTTTTAATTTTAAAAATTTAAAAAAAAAAAACACGTTTTCTTTTTTTATTTCTGTTCATCCTGCTGCCCCCGCCATCGATCTCTGTAAAAAAATGAAAAAAAAAAAAAAAAAAGTTACCACCTGACCGACGCCCGTCCTATAAGGGCCCAGCGATCCAGCTCTGCTACATCGAATGAAGAAAAGCCCGTCACCCCCGGGGCCGCAAGCTGATTTTTTGCTTCCCCCCGGGGGTTTACGTCATCGGATGAGGCCCTTTTCCCCGGCCCCGGGTTACCCCGCAGTCATGCAGTTATCGCGAAAAAAAACATTTTGACCCCCCGGGGAAGATAATGGCGGCCATAAGCGTCCGGCGTGACCGCCGGGATCTTCTGCCAGGTAAGTGCGCCCGACTCTGGGCCGACCCAAAACCCCCCGGGCAACATGAAGTGGCCCCTTCCCTTCCCGGGATTGATAAAGGCCCCAAAAAAATCGAACCGAATTATCGAAAGGCCGATAGGCTAATATCGGCCGTAGCCCATATTTGCTTATGATCGCTAACCCCTACTCCTGCGGTTTCCTCAGTTGGGAAAAGATGCTGAGTTTCCTCCTCAGACCCCGATACAGGGGGTTTCCTGCTCAGACTTTGGGTCCAGGTGGCGGGGAAAAATTCGAAAAAACCTTTTTTTTTAAAAATTCCCACCACTCTGACCTCTCTGCAAAGATCCAGTAAGGGTACCCCCTCTGAAAAAATCCTCAAAGGATGGGCTTTTTCCCTTTTTTCCCAAAACGATGAATTGAGCCCAAAAACCTCTTCCCCCCCCCCGGGGGGTCTTGTAACATT
>JARQOD010012979.1:0-17568 GCA_033576555.1 Oophaga sylvatica | reverse complement strand
TTTATGACACCGACTTTTCCCAGGTTTTGGGCAGGTGCACGCAGTCTTTCTATTTTATTACACAGACTTTTCCCGGGTTTTGGGCAGGTGCGCGTAGTCTCTCTATTTTGTGACACCGACTTCTCCCAGTTTTGGGCAGGTGCGCGCAGTATTTGTATTTTATGACACCGACTTTTCCCGGGTTTTGGGCAGGTGCGCGTAGTCTCTCTATTTTGTGACACCGACTTTTCCCGGGTTTTGGGCAGGTGCGCGTAGTCTCTCTATTTTGTGACACGACTTCTCCAGTTTTGGGCAGGTGCGCGCAGTATTTCTATTTTATGACACCGACTTTTCCAGGTTTTGGGCAGGTGCGCGCAGTCTTTCTATTTTATGACACCGACTTTTCCCGGGTTTTGGGCAGGTGCGCGCAGTCTCTCTATTTTGTGACACCGACTTTTCCCGGGTTTTGGGCAGGTGCGCGCAGTCTCTCTATTTTATGACACCGACTTTTCCCGGGTTTTGGGCAGGTGCGCGCAGTCTCTCTATTTTGTGACACCGACTTTTCCCGGGTTTTGGGCAGGTGCGCGTAGTCTCTCTATTTTGTGACACCGACTTCTCCCAGTTTTGGGCAGGTGCGCGTAGTCTCTCTATTTTGTGACACCGACTTCTCTCAGTTTTGGGCAGGTGCGCGTAGTCTCTCTATTTTATGACACAGACTTCTCCCAGTTTTGGGCAGGTGCATGCAGTCTTTCTATTTTATGACACAGACTTTTCCTGGGTTTTGGGCAGGTGCACGCAGTCTCTCTATTTTATGACACAGACTTTTCCTGGGTTTTGGGCAGGTGCGTGCAGTCTTTCTATTTTATGACACAGACTTTTCCTGGGTTTTAGGCAGGTGCGCGCAGTCTTTCTATTTTATGACACAGACATTTCCTGGGTTTTGGGCAGGTGCGTGCAGTCTTTCTATTTTATGACACAGACTTTTCCTGGGTTTTAGGCAGGTGCGCGCAGTCTTTCTATTTTATGACACAGACTTTTCCTGGGTTTTGGGCAGGTGCGTGCAGTCTTTCTATTTTATGACACAGACTTTTCCTGGGTTTTAGGCAGGTGCGTGCAGTCTTTCTATTTTATGACACAGACTTTTCCTGGGTTTTGGGCAGGTGCGCGCAGTCTCTCTATTTTATGACACAGACTATTCCCGGTGTCAGGATCCCGTCTGGGTTGGAGCCGATGTTACTGCAAACACTAGGGGAAGCAGAGGCAGGTAACGCAGTCAGGTGGCAGCCGGAGGTCGGTACACAGGAAAGGCAGTGTTTGTAGCAGAGGAGCAGGCAGATAACGTAGTCAGGTGGCAGCCGGAGGTCGGTACACAGGAAAGGCAGTGTTTGTAGCAGAGGAGCAGGCAGATAACGTAGTCAGGTGGCAGGCCGAGGTCAGTTCACAGGAGAGCAGTGTTTGTAGCAGCAGGAACAGCAGGAGAAAGAGCTTGACTAAAGGCTGGAAGCACAATAATCTCGCAATGACACACCCACAGAGCCAGGTTTATATAGGGTGTGTAATTGGCAATCAGAGGCCCAATCAAGAGAGCACTAGGTGTAGCCAATCAGGAAGAACAGTCAATGGTATCTGGGTTCAGCAAGGAACTTTGCAGCCAGCAGAATAGCTCAGATGGTAGAGCTGCTGGCCAGTGGACAAGAGGTACTGAGTTCGACTCCTGACAGTACTCCCTCCTTCCAGGATGGCCTCTGGACAACTCAGGAGCTGGCTTATCCGGGTACCTCTGATGAAAGGCTCTTGTTAGTCTAGGAGCATGGACGTTGTCCCTTGGTTCCCATGAATTTTCCTCTGGTCCGTAACCCTTCCACTGCACCAGATACTGCAGTTTACCTCTGAATTTTCGGGAGTCCAGAATCTTATCCACAATGTATTCTTCTTCACCACGGATCCTTTCTGGTGGAGGAGGTGGCTGAATTCTTCCTGGAAACGGGTTTTCACAGAAGGGTTTGAGCAAGGATATGTGAAACACTGGATGAATCTTTAGATTGTTGGGAAGTTTTAAACGAAAAGCAACCTGGTTAATTTTTGCAGAAATTTGAAAAGGTCCAATGAATTTCTGACCCAATTTGGAGGATGGCACATGTGTCTTAAGGTTTTTAGTGGACAGCCAAACTTTGTCTCCAACCTGAAGAGCAGGGGGCACTCTCCGATGTTTATCTGCTGCTTCCTTATATTCTTCCTGGGTCTTGAGCAATATCTCTGATAATTCCTTCTGGGATTCCTGTAATTTTGTAAGCCTGTCATTAACAGCAGGAATGGGAGTATTCACTGGCAGATTAGGGATAAATACTGGATGTACTCCATAATTAGCAAAAACATGGGGTTTGAGATGTAGCGCTATGTATGGAGTTGTTGTAGGCAAACTCTGCTGTTGGTAAATAGTCCACCCAGTCATCCTGAAGATAGGAAATGAAGCAACGGAGGTATTGCTCCAAAGTCTGGTTCGTTCTCTCCGTCTGGCCATTGGACTGAGGATGGAAAGCGGTAGAAAGATTCACCGTGACTCCAAGGCTGTACAGAAACTCTTCCAAAATTTTGACGTAAACTGAACGCCTCTGTCAGACACCACGCTGTCAGGAATTCCATTTAACCTGAATACCTCTTTGATCATCAGTTCTGCAGTTTTTTCAGCAGTAGGAATTCTTTCAGTTGGAATAAAGTGGGCCATTTTTGTGAGTCGGTCCACTATGACAAGGATGACGGTCATCTGTTTGGAAGGGGGTAGTTCCACAATAAAATCCATGGAAATAGATCCCCAAGGCCTGGATGGAACTGGGAGTGGTTGCAAGAGTCCTAGAGGAGACGATCGTGGGGTCTTGTTTCGTGCGCATGTTAAACAGGTTGAAACATATTTCCTCACGTCCTTCCTACAATTAGGCCACCAAAAGAAACAAAGTAGTAAGTCTTGTGTTTTTGCAACTCCAGGATGTCCTGCCAGTTTAGAATCATGGACACTTTTGAGGACTTCAAGGCGAGAAGATTCAGGTACATATATTTGGTGTTTCTGCATCCAAAACCCCTCTTTGAATGAAAGATCGACGTCTTCCGAAGGATGGTTAAGGAAAGAGTCCTCTTGATATCCATCTTTAATTCTATTACCTAGTCCTCTAGAGTGCAATATTCCCAAAAATTTTTAGGGCCTAGAATTGTATCATCATTACTAGACCTCTCCTGAGGTTCCGAACACATCCTGGACAGGGCGTCAGCCTTGCCATTTCTTGAACCAGGCCGGTAAGAGATTATAAAATTGAATCTTGAGAAAAATAAGGCCCATCGTGCTTGTCTTGCAGACAATCTTTTTGCTGTACGAAGGAATTCAAGATTCTTGTGGTCCGTGAGGACAGTCACAGGGTGATTGGCACCTTCCAGAAGATGTCTCCACTCGGAGAAGGCAACTTTAATGGCTAACAGTTCTTTATTACCAATGTCGTAGTTCTTTTCTGCAGTTGACATGGTGTGGGAAAGAAACGCACATGGGTGAAGTTGCATCTTGTCCCCAACTCGCTGAGACAGAATGGCTCCCACTGCAGAGTCCGAGGCGTCCACTTCGACAGTAAATGGCAATTCAGGATTTGGGTGTACTAACAATGGAGCAGACGTAAAAAGAGTTTTCAACTTGTCAAAGCCTCCTGTGCCTCCGGAGACCAGAAAAATGCTTTGGTCTTTTTTGTTAGTGTAGTAATTGGTAGTATGATCCGTGAAAAGTTCTTTATAAATTTTCGGTAAAAATTTGCAAATCCTATGAAACGCTGGACGTCTTTTAAATTTCTTGGAACAGGCCAGTCCACTACAGCATTGATTTTGCCGGGATCCATGCTCAGACCTTCTGGGGAGATGATATATCCCAGAAATTGGATACTGGTTTGTTCAAACTCACATTTTTCAAGTTTAATGTAGAGATGGTTCTCCTGTAGTCGTTCCAAGACTAACTGGACGTGCCTGCGATGCTCTTCCAAGGTGTCTGAAAATATAAGAATGTCATCGAGATAAGCCACAACGAATTGGTCCAAGAAATCTCGAAATACATCATTAATAAAATGTTGAAAGGTGGCTGGGGCATTGCTAAGGCCAAAGGTCATAACAAGAGATTCAAAATGTCCATATCTCGTTCTGAAGGCGGTCTTCCACTCATCTCCTGGGCGAATCCGTATGAGGTTGTAAACCCCTCTAAGATCCAGCTTCGTAAAGATTTTCACAGAACGGAGTCTCTCAAATAGTTCAGGAATCAAGGGTAGCGGGTAGCGATTCTTGACAGTGATATTATTCATCTCTCTGTAGTCAATACATGGCCGCAGAGTGGAGTCTTTCTTTTCAACAAAGAACAGGGGTGCCCCAGCTGGAGATGTGGAAGGTCGAATAAAGCCTTTCTCTAAATTTTCATCCAGGAACTTTCTTAATACCTTCAATTCAGGTTCGGAAAGATTGTAAATCCGTCCAAATGGAATGGTTGCTCCTGGCAGCAATTCAATGGGACAGTCGTAAGGACGGTGAGGAGGTAATTGATCTGCTTTCTTCTTACTGCAGACATCAGAGAACTGCTGACATTGAGGTGGTAGTTTCTCTTCCTTCTCATGCGAAATCTCAGAGATTTGGACTTGTTGGAGAACAGGGGGTTCCTTATGACAATTATTCTTACAGTAGTCAGATGGAAAGGTGATGGTCCTTGATGCCCAGTTGATAGAAGGGTTATGGACTGAAAACCAGGGGATCCCTAGAATACCCGGAAATTTCGGAGATGAAATAAGGTGGAAACTGACAGCTTCATGATGATCCGGGTCGATACAAATCTCCAGTTCGATTGTCTCATGCGTGACAGGTCCAGAAGACAAAGGTGATCCATCCACAGTTTCCATTTCAATTGGTGTGGATTTGGTCCTACTGGAAATATTATTATCACGTGTAAATTTTAAGTCCATAAAATTTCCTCCTGCTCCCGAATCCAACAGGGCAGAGCATTGTATTTTTTGGGTGCCCATTACAACCTGAATGGGGATTACAAAATGAGATGATGTGGTATGTATTTTGTCTATTTCTGGCGTTACTGATGAGATAGTCTGCAAGATGGAATCCGACTGCTGAGAAAGGTCCGTATTGCTGGCAGACCTGTTGTTGGTAAAGGCTATAGTCCTTTTGTTAGGACAGTTGATGGCATAGTGTCCAGGGTCCCCACAATAGAGGCAGAGATGTTCTGCACGTCGCCTCTCCTTCTCCTGTGCAGAGAGTGGTCTTCGGATGACGTCGATCTGCATCGGTTCAGACACGCCTTGCGTTTTTTCTTGGTGGTCTGATGCTGAAAATGAGAAGCCAGGGCTATTCCCAAGTGCTCGCAGTCTCTCCTTTCTCCTTTCAGTAAGTCTCTGGTCAATCCGGATACATAGTTGAATAAAGTCCTCCAACTGGTCAGGGGTCTCAACCCTGGCAAGCTCGTCTTTCACTGGTTCTGATAACCCTCGTCGAAATTGACTTCTCTGGGCCGCTGGATTCCAGGTGGTGTCGGCCACCCAGCGACGGAACTCCGATGTATATTCCGCAACAGAGCGATGTCCTTGGCGCAAATTATGTAATTTGGTTTCTGCTGTGGCACAGCGGTTTGGGTCATCAAAAACTTGATTCATAGCTGCGATGAAAGCTTCCAGGTCATTAAGGAGGGCATAGTCCTTTTCTACATAAGGTGAAGCCCAAGCAAGAGCTTCATCCGTCAGGAGATTTATCATGAAAAAAACTTTCTTCCTCTCACTGGTAAAGGGAGCAGGTTGCATCTGGAAGTATATGCGGCATTGATTGAGGAATCCTCGGTACTGCTTGCGATCCCCACTGAACTTTGCAGGCAGCGGCAGCCGCGCGTTTGATTCGGACCCTGAATTGCGCACGTCCAGTAGTTGTTTTTGTAGCTCAATTACTTCCTGTTGTATCGCCGTGAAATCAGTTTGTAACTTGGCATATTTCCTTGAGAATCAGTACAAAAATTTTGAAGCTCCATAACTTGCCGCCTCAGGGTGTTCACAGCGGACTCCATTTTGGGTGCGAGATTATTCTGTCAGGATCCCGTCTGGGTTGGAGCCGATGTTACTGCAAACACTAGGGGAAGCAGAGGCAGGTAGCGTAGTCAGGTGGCAGCCGGAGGTCGGTACACAGGAAAGCAGTGTTTGTAGCAGAGGACAGCAGTAACGTAGTCAGTGGCAGCGGAGGTCGGTACAAGGAAAGGCAGTGTTTGTAGCAGAGGAGCAGGCAGATACGTAGTCAGGTGGCAGGCCGAGGTCAGTTCACAGGAGAGCAGTGTTTGTAGCAGCAGGAACAGCAGGAGAAAGAGCTTGACTAAAGGCTGGAAGCACAATAATCTCGCAATGACACACCCACAGAGCCAGGTTTATATAGGGTGTGTAATTGGCAATCAGAGGCCCAATCAAGAGAGCACTAGGTGTAGCCAATCAGGAAGAACAGTCAATGGTATCTGGGTTCAGCAAGGGACTTTGCAGCCAGCAGAATAGCTCAGATGGTAGAGCTGCTGGCAGTAGACAAGAGGTACTGGGTTCGACTCCTGACACCCAGGTTTTGGGCAGGTGCACGCAGTCTCTCTATTTTATGACACAGACTTTTCCGGGGTTTTGTACAGGTGCGCACAGTCTTTCTATTTTATGACACAGACTTTTCCCAGGTTTTAGGCAGGTGCACACAGTCTCTCTATTTTATGACACAGACTTTTCCGGGGTTTTGTACAGGTGCGCGCAGTCTTTCTATTTTATGACACAGACTTTTCCTGGGTTTTAGGCAGGTGCACGCAGTCTCTCTATTTTATGACACAGACTTTTCCTGGGTTTTAGGCAGGTGCACGCAGTCTCTCTATTTTATGACACAGACTTTTCCTGGGTTTTAGGCAGGTGCACGCAGTCTCTCTATTTTATGACACAGACTTTTCCTGGGTTTTGGGCAGGTGCGCGCAGTCTCTCTATTTTATGACACAGACTTTTCCTGGGTTTTGTACAGGTGCGCGCAGTCTCTCTATTTTATGACACAGACTTTTCCTGGGTTTTGGGCAGGTGCACGCAGTCTCTCTATTTTATGACACAGACTATTCCGGGTTTTGGGCAGGTGCACGCAGTCTCTCTATTTTATGACACAGACTTTTCCGGGGTTTTGTACAGGTGCACGCAGTCTCTCTATTTTATGACACAGACTTTTCCTGGGTTTTAGGCAGGTGCACGCAGTCTCTCTATTTTATGACACAGACTTTTCCTGGGTTTTAGGCAGGTGCACCAGTCTCTCTATTTTATGACACAGACTATTCCCGGGTTTTAGGCAGGTGCACGCAGTCTCTCTATTTTATGACACAGACTTTTCCCAGGTTTTGGGCAGGTGCACGCAGTCTCTCTATTTTATGACACAGACTATTCCGGGTTTTAGGCAGGTGCACGCAGTCTCTCTATTTATGACACAGACTTTTCCTGGGTTTTAGGCAGGTGCACGCAGTCTCTCTATTTTATGACACAGACTTTTCCTGGGTTTTAGGCAGGTGCACACAGTCTCTCTATTTTATGACACAGACTATTCCCGGGTTTTGGGCAGGTGCACGCAGTCTCTCTATTTTATGACACAGACTATTCCCGGGTTTTAGGCAGGTGCACGCAGTCTCTCTATTTTATGACACAGACTTTTCCTGGGTTTTGGCAGGTGCACGCAGTCTCTCTATTTTATGACACAGACTTTTCCTGGGTTTTAGGCAGGTGCACACAGTCTCTCTATTTTATGACACAGACTATTCCCGGGTTTTAGGCAGGTGCACGCAGTCTCTCTATTTTATGACACAGACTTTTCCTGGGTTTTAGGCAGGTGCACGCAGTCTCTCTATTTTATGACACAGACTTTTCCTGGGTTTTAGGCAGGTGCACCAGTCTCTCTATTTTATGACACAGACTATTCCCGGGTTTTGGGCAGGTGCACGCAGTCTCTCTATTTTATGACACAGACTATTCCCGGGTTTTGGGCAGGTGCACGCAGTCTCTCTATTTTATGACACAGACTTTTCCGGGTTTTGGGCAGGTGCACGCAGTCTCTCTATTTTATGACACAGACTTTTCCTGGGTTTTGGGCAGGTGCACGCAGTCTCTCTATTTTATGACACAGACTTTTCCGGGTTTTGGGCAGGTGCACGCAGTCTCTCTATTTTATGACACAGACTTTCCTGGTTTTAGGCAGGTGCACGCAGTCTCTCTATTTTATGACACAGACATTTCCGGTTTTGGGCAGGTGCACGCAGTCTCTCTATTTTATGACACAGACTTTTCCGGGTTTTGGGCAGGTGCACGCAGTCTCTCTATTTTATGACACAGACTTTTCCCGGTTTTGGGCAGGTGCACGCAGTCTCTCTATTTTATGACACAGACTTATTCCGGGTTTTGGGCAGGTGCCGCAGTCTCTCTATTTTATGACACAGACTATTTCCCAGGTTTTGGGCAGGTGCACGCAGTCTCTCTATTTTATGACACAGACTTTCCCGGGTTTTGGGCAGGTGCACGCAGTCTCTCTATTTTATGACACAGACTTTCCGGGTTTTGGCAGGTGCACGCAGTCTCTCTATTTTATGACACAGACTTTTCCGGGTTTTGGGCAGGTGCACGCAGTCTCTCTATTTTATGACACAGACTTCTCCAGGTTTTGGGCAGGTGCACGCAGTCTCTCTATTTTTGGACACAGACTTTCCGGGTTTTGGCAGGTGCGCGCAGTCTCTCTATTTTATGACACAGACTTTTCCCGGGTTTTGGGCAGGTGCACGCAGTCTCTCTATTTTATGACACAGACTATTTCCCGGGTTTTAGGCAGGTGCACGCAGTCTCTCTATTTTATGACACAGACTTTTCCTGGGTTTTGGCAGGTGCACGCAGTCTCTCTATTTTATGACACAGACTTTTCCGGGTTTTGGCAGGTGCCGCAGTCTCTCTATTTTATGACACAGACTTTTCCTGGATTTTGGGCAGGTGCGCGCAGTCTTTCTATTTTATGACACAGACTTTTCCCGGTTTTGGGCAGGTGCACGCAGTCTTTCTATTTTATGACACAGACTTTCCCAGTTTTGGGCAGGTGCACGCAGTCTCTCTATTTTATGACACAGACTTTTCCCGGGTTTTGGCAGGTGCACGCAGTCTCTCTATTTTATGACACAGACTTTTCCTGGGTTTTGGGCAGGTGCACGCAGTCTCTCTATTTTATGACACAGACTTTTCCCGGGTTTTGGCAGGTGCACGCAGTCTCTCTATTTTATGACACAGACTTTCTCCTGGTTTTGGGCAGGTGCACGCAGTCTTTCTATTTTTGAACACGACTTCTCCCGGTTTTGGCAGGTGCACGCAGTCTCTCTATTTTATGACACAGACTTTTCCTGGGTTTTGGGCAGGTGCGCGCAGTCTCTCTATTTTATGACACAGACTTTTCCCGGGTTTTGGGCAGGTGCACGCAGTCTCTCTATTTTATGACACAGACTTTTCCCGGGTTTTGGGCAGGTGCACGCAGTCTCTCTATTTATGACACAGACTTTTCCGGGTTTTGGCAGGTGCCGCAGTCTCTCTATTTTATGACACAGACTTTTCCCGGGTTTTGGGCAGGTGCCGCAGTCTCTCTATTTTATGACACAGACTTTTCCGGGTTTTGGGCAGGTGCCGCAGTCTCTCTATTTTATGACACAGACTTTTCCGGGTTTTGGCAGGTGCACGCAGTCTCTCTATTTTATGACACAGACTTTTCCCGGGTTTTGGGCAGGTGCACGCAGTCTTCTATTTTATGACACAGACTTTTCCTGGGTTTTGGCAGGTGCACGCAGTCTCTCTATTTTATGACACAGACTTTTCCCGGGTTTTGGGCAGGTGCACGCAGTCTCTCTATTTTATGACACAGACTTTTCCCGGGTTTTGGGCAGGTGCACGCAGTCTCTCTATTTTATGACACAGACTTTTCCCGGGTTTTGGCAGGTGCACGCAGTCTCTCTATTTTATGACACAGACTATTCCGGGTTTTGGGCGGTGCACGCAGTCTCTCTATTTTATGACACAGACTTTTCCGGGTTTTAGGGCAGGTGCACGCAGTCTCTCTATTTTATGACACAGACTTTTCCTGGGTTTTAGGCAGGTGCACGCAGTCTCTCTATTTTATGACACAGACTTTTCCGGGTTTTGTCAGGTGCGCGCAGTCTCTCTATTTTATGACACAGACTTTTCCCGGGTTTTGGGCAGGTGCCGCAGTCTCTCTATTTTATGACACAGACTTTTCCCGGGTTTTAGGCAGGTGCACGCAGTCTCTCTATTTTATGACACAGACTTTTCCGGGTTTTGGCAGGTGCACGCAGTCTCTCTATTTTATGACACAGACTTTTCCGGGTTTTGGGCAGGTGCCGCAGTCTCTCTATTTTATGACACAGACTTTTCCCGGGTTTTGGCAGGTGCACGCAGTCTCTCTATTTTATGACACAGACTTTCCGGTTTTTGGAAGGTGCACGCAGTCTCTCTATTTTATGACACAGACTTTTCCGGGGTTTTGGGCAGGTGCGCGCAGTCTCTCTATTTTATGACACAGACTTTTCCCGGGTTTTGGGCAGGTGCGTGCAGTCTTTTTATTTTATGACACAGACTTCTCCCTGGTTTTTGGAAGGTGCACCCAGTCTTTCTTTTTTATGACATTTTTTTCGGCAGCTTTATGCACATTGTATGCAGTTGGTGAGAACAATCCAGTGACCGGGTTGGTCAGGTATCCGGTGGTGCTTGCTTCGCTCTAGTATGTTCCTGTCTCATGTAACGTCTTCATCTTGTCTCCACTGTACAGCATTCCCCACCATGATGCGACTGTTTAAAGTGGAGAAAGGCAGCGTCGGCCATCAGCTGGAGTCCAGGCTGTCCGCGCTGGAGGAGCAGGTGAATTCAACACTTTATTTTCATTTCTTCTAAACTTCATCCCAATGGGCCTCAGGAAATAAAGAAAGTAAGATCTGCACCTGACGGTAGAGGAAGCAGATTAACACCACTACTTTTGCCATTTTCTGTTTTTTACCCATTTTGCCGTATCATGAAGACCACGACCGTCTGAAATAACCCCGCACATGCCGAGCACAGGTTTTATTTCAGTTTTAGTGTTTTAGTGTACACAATAATTTGTGCAATGAATTATTAAATGCACTAAATGCACAAAATAATTGCTAAATTCCTCATTTGTTTTCAATGTATCAGGTGGCCTCGAAGATGGGGTATGCCCGCATTGTGTCCGATGTACAGCTAATGCCTTCTATTCTCTCCTGACAGATGGCGCAGTCCTCACGATACATGAACTGGATCATCTCTGCCATGACCGAGAAAGGATTCAGCAGCAAAACTCGAATATTAGGTAAATGATCATGTCCTGTGTGGTCTCCTAACACATCACACTGCTCTCCTCTGTGTTCTCCTGTGTCCTCTCCTCTGTGCTCTCCTGTGTCCTCTCCTCTGTGCTCTCCTGTGTCCTCTCCTCTGTGCTCTCGTGTGTCCTCTCTTCTGTGCTCTCCTGTGTCCTCTCCTCTGTGCTCTACTGTGTTCTCTCCTCTGTGCTCTCCTGCATCCTCTCTTCTGTGCTCTCCTGTGTACTCTACTCTGTGCTCTCCTGTGTCCTCTCATCTATGCTCTCCTGTGTCCTCTCATCTATGCTCTCCTGTGTCCTCTCCTCAGTACTCTCCTGTGTCCTCTCCTCTGTGCTCTCCTGCGTCCTCTCGTGTATCCTCTCTTCTGTGCTCTCCTGTATCCTCTCTTCTGTGCTCTCCTGTGTCCTCTCCTCTGTGCTCTCCTGTGTCCTCTCATCTATGCTCTCCTGTGTCCTCTCCTTAGTGCTCTCCTGTGTCCTCTCCTCTGTGCTCTCCTGCGTCCTCTCGTGTATCCTCTCCTCTGTGCTCTCCTGTGTCCTCTCCTCTGTGCTCTCCTGTGTCCTCTCCTCAGTGATCTCCTACCTCCTCTGTGCTCGCCTATGTCCTCTCCTCTGTGCTCTCCTGTGTCCTCTCCTCTATGCTCTCCTGTGTCCTATCCTCTGTGCTCTACTGTGTTCTCTCCTCTGTGCTCTCCTGCATCCTCTCTTCTGTGCTCTCCTGTGTACTCTACTCTGTGCTCTCCTGTGTCCTCTCATCTATGCTCTCCTGTGTCCTCTCATCTATGCTCTCCTGTGTCCTCTCCTCAGTACTCTCCTGTGTCCTCTCCTCTGTGCTCTCCTGCGTCCTCTCGTGTATCCTCTCTTCTGTGCTCTCCTGTATCCTCTCTTCTGTGCTCTCCTGTGTCCTCTCCTCTGTGCTCTCCTGTGTCCTCTCATCTATGCTCTCCTGTGTCCTCTCCTTAGTGCTCTCCTGTGTCCTCTCCTTTGTGCTCTCCTGCTTCCTCTCCTCGGTTCTCTCCTGTGTCCTCTCTTCTGTGCTCTCCTGTGTCCTCTCCTCAGTGCTCTCCTGTGTCCTCTACTCTGTGCTCTCCTGTGTCCTCTCCTAAGTTTCCTCCTGTGTCCTCTCCTCTGTGCTCTCCTGTGTCCTCTAATCAGTGATCTCCTGCCTCCTCTCCTCTGTGCTCTCCTGTGTCCTCTCCTCTGTGCTCTCCTGTGTCCTCTCCTCAGTGATCTCCTACCTCCTCTGTGCTCGCCTATGTCCTCTCCTCTGTGCTCTCCTGTGTCCTCTCCTCTATGCTCTCCTGTGTCCTATCCTCTGTGCTCTCCTGTGTCCTCTCCTCTGTGCTCTACTGCATCCTCTCCTCTGTCCTCTCCTGTGTCATCCCCTCAGTGCTCTCCTGTGTTCTCTCGTCTGTTCTCTACTGTGTCCTCTCCTCAGTGCTCTCCTTTGTTCTCTCCTCTGTGCTCTCCTGCATCCTCTCCTCAGTTCTCTCCTTTGTCCTCTCCTCTGTGCTCTCCATTGTTCTCTCCTGTGTCCTCTCCTGTGTCCTCTCCTCAGTGCTCTCCTTTGTTCTCTCCTGTGTCCTCTCCTCTGTACTCTCCTGTGTCCTCTCCTCTGTGCTCTCCTGTGTCCTATCCTCTGTGCTCTCCTGTGTCCGCTCCTCTGTGCTCTCCTGTGTCCTCTCCTAAGTTCCCTCCTGTGTCCTCTCCTCTGTGCTCTCCTGTGTCCTCTCCTCTGTGCTCTCCTGTGTCCTATCCTCTGTGCTCTCCTGTGTCCGCTCCTCTGTGCTCTCCTGTGTCCTCTCCTAAGTTCCCTCCTGTGTCCTCTCCTCTGTGCTCTCCTGTGTCCTCTCCTCTGTGCTCTCCTGTGTTCTCTCCTCTGTGCTCTCCTGTGTCCTCTCCCCTGTGCTCTTCTGTGTCCTATCCTCTGTGCTCTCCTGTGTCCTATCCTCTGTGCTCTCTTGCGTCCTCTCCTCTGTGCTCTCCTGTGTCCTCTCCTCTGTGCTCTCCTGTGTCCTATCCTCTGTGCTCTCCTGTGTCCTCTCCTCTGTGCTCTCCTGCATCCTCTCCTCTGTGCTCTCCTGTGTCCTATCCTCTGTGTTCTCCTTTGTCCTCTTCTCAGTGCTCTCCTGTATTCTCTCCTCTGTGCTCTTCCGTGTTCTCTCCTCTGTGCTCTCCTTTATCCTCTCCTCGTGCTTCTGTGTCTCTCCTGTGCTTCCTGTGTTCTCCTCTGTGCTCTCCTGTGTTCTTTCCTCTGTGCTCTCCTGTGTCCTCTTCTCATTATTCTCCTGTGTCCTCTCCTCTGTGTTCTCCTGTGTCCTCTCCTCAGTGTTCTGCTGTATCCTTTCCTCTGTGCTCTCTTGTATCCTCTCCTGAGTGCTCTCCTGTATCCTCTAATCAGTGCTCTCCTACTTCCTCTCCTCAGTGCTCTTCTGCGTCCTCTCCTCTGTGCTCTCCTGCGTCCTCTCCTCTGTGCTCTCCTGCTTCCTCTGCTCAGTGCTCTCCTGTATACTCTCCTCTGAGCTCTCCTGTGTTCTCTCCTTTGTGTTCTCCTGTGTCCTCTCCTCAATGTTCTCCTGTGTCCTCTCCTCTGTATTCTCCTGTGTCCTCTCCTCATTGTTCTCCTGTGTCCTCTCCTCTGTGCTCTCCTGTGTCTTCTCCTGTGTCCTCTCCTCATTGTTCTCCTGTGTCCTCTCCTCTGTGCTCTCCTGTGTCCTCTCCTCATTGTTCTCCTTGTTATAACCCTCTTGTTAGGTTTTGTTTCAGTTTGCTGGTCACATGACCTTTTTACCCTATTTAGTCTGGCTCCGCCCTTCTGGCTTTGCTGGACTTCATTGTATTATCTACTCTTAAGCTAGCCGGGTGCTTAGGTGCCTTACTCTGTCAGTTTTGCTTGATCTTAGGATCTCTTAGTAATTTGTTTTCTGTTTTATTTTTCTCTGCTACAATTTCTGTTAGGAGGTGTCCACCTATTCACCCAGTCCCTAGATCTTGTAGGGATTCCTCCCTCGCAACTATAGGTCTTCGTTCAGACTAGCTGAGGACTTTAGCGGGTCTGGTCGCAGGATCAGGTTCCCCGTTACATCGTAGGGATCCAGCTTAGTACTATTGTAGGGACAGAATTCCCACCTTTCCTTAGTGCTTGTAGCAGATCATAACACTCCTGTGTCCTCTCATGTGTGCTCTCCTGGGTCCTCTCCTGTTGTGAACACTTTCAATCTGACTTCTGAGTTTGGGCTCCCCTTGGTGGTTACTGATGGTATTGAAGGAGCCTTTCACTAGCAGAAGTCTATCACCTGAGGGCGATGATTGGCAATTAGGTATTGCTGACTGGGGAGATAAGTGAGCAGCCTTCCCATGATCCTTTCCTGTGATTTGTTTCTTCCTGAGCCTTTGGAAGTCTGCTTTCTTCCTGCTGTGTCCTGCAACTTTCAGATAAGTTATTTTGCTGTTTATTTCTGTGGCATTTGTTTTCCTTTTGCTTATCTCAGTTTTCTGCCTTTCTGGAGTTGGTACAGCCAGGTTCCCTGCGGGGGCCTGTGCTAGACTCTGCTTCTCATTTGCCACAGTTTATGTACTTCCAGTTCCCTGCTATTTTAGTATCTGCTGATTTGCTACCAGTTCACACCAGAGTTCTGATCTAGCGGGGGAGAGATTGTGTGGTCTCAGTATTTTTGCATATTAGACTTGTTGTAATTTTTCTTAGGGTTTTTGCTGGATTGCAACAGTATTCTTTCCTGTCCTGTTCTATCTAGACAGTTTGGGCCCCAGCATTTGCTTGCTCTATTTTCTGCCTGCATTTTGTATTTCATCTTGTCTCAACGCCAATATATGTTTGGGGGCTATCTATTCCTTTGGGGCTCTACTCCGAGGCAGTTTAGCTTTCACCTTTTCTCTCTTTAGGCTTAGTTAACTCTTTGGCTGTGTCAAGGCGTCTAGGGCACCGTAGGTACGTCTCACGGCTAATTCTAGTTGTGCTGTCAGTTTAGGGGTCTGCAATCCGCTAAGTTACCAACCTCTCTGGGTTTCTGGTTGTCTAGTCTATTTTTGCTACCGTCCTCCTCGGCTACCGAATCATAACAGAATCACCGGCCTAACTGTAGATTCTAGGGTACTCTAAAGAAGGAAAGTATAGTAAAAAAAAAAAAAGTTGTCAGATTTTTTTATATATATTTTTTCCTCTTTTTTCTCTGGGGCCGCAGGAGGATTTTTTTTTTCTTCAGTAGAGACTAAGTGTTTGTCTGATCGTGTTGAGCAGCTTGCTGCTGAAGTTCGGAGAATTTCTGTCTATCTCACTCAGTTGTCTACTGTGGAACCTAGGATTCCTATTCCTGATTTATTTTCTGGGGATCGGTCTAAATTTTTGAACTTTAAGAACAATTGTAAGTTGTTTTTTGCCTTGAAACCTAATTCCTCGGGAACTCGGCGCTGCAGGTTAAAATTGTCATCTCCCTGTTGCGCGGCGACCCTCAGGACTGTGCCTTCTCCCTGACACTTGGGGATCCTGTTTTGACTGATGTTGATGCATTTTTTCAGGCTCTGGGGTTGTTGTATGATGAACCTAATGTTGTTGATCAAGCTGAGAATACCTTGTTGGCATTGAACCAGGGTCAGGAACGGCAGAGTTATATTGTCAGAAATTCCGAAAATGGGCAGTCCTTACTAAATGGAGCAATGATGCCCTGACGGCTCTTTTTCGGAAGGGTCTAGCAGAAACCGTAAAGGATGTTATGGTGGGATTTCCTGTCCCCTCTGGTCTCATCGACTCTATATCATTAGCCATTCAAATTGACAGACATTTTCGCGAACGTAGAACTGTGCGAGAGGTGGTGATGCCTTTCGAGCAAACCTCTGAGCCCATGCAGTGTGATAGGGTTGTTTCTAGGGCTCAATGTCAGGAATTTAGACGGCATAAGTTGTGCTTCTACTGTGGTGACGCTTCTCATACTATTTCCGTCTGCCCTAAGCGGGGAAAACGTTTTGCTCGCTCATTTGTTTTGGTCGGTGTACAGCCTAAATTTTTCTTAACTATTACCTTGATCTGCTCCTTGTCCTCGTTTTCGGCTCAGGCTTTTGTCGATTCAGGAGCAGCACATAACCTGATGGATTTTGACTTTACCAAGCGTTTTGGTTTTTCCATGGTACCCCGGCAGACTCCTATTCCTTTGCTGGGTATTGATGCGACCCCTTTGGCGGAGAATAAACCCCAGTTTTGGACCCAGGTGATAAAGCGGGTAGCCCCGGACCACCAAGAGAATTGTAAATTTTTGGTGTTGCATAATTTACATGACATTATTGTACTGGATTTTCCTTGGTTACAGTCTCATAATCCTGTTTTGGATTGGAAGTCTGTGTCTGTGGTCAGTTGGGGTTGTCAATGTGTTCGTAGTGACACTCCTGTTTTCTCTACCTCTCCCCAGTCTCAGGATGTCCCTGACTACTTGGCTGATTTTTCTGAGGTGTTTAGTGAGAGTAAGTCTGCGTCCTTGCCTCCTCACAGGAGTTATGATTGCGCGATTGCGTTAGTGCCTGGTGGTAAATTTCCCAAGGTTCGGCTCTTCAATTTTTCTGTACCTGAGCATGATGCTATGCGATCTTATATCAAAGAGTCTTTAGAGAAGGGTCATATCAGACCGTCCTCTTCACCTTTAGGTGCCGGCTTTTTCTTAGTGGCCAAGAAGGATGGTTCATTGAGGTCGTGTATTGATTATCGTCTCCTTAATAAGATCACTGTTAAATATCAATATCCTTTACCCCTGATTTCCGATTTGTTCTCCAGAGTGAAAGGTGCTAGTTGGTTTACCAAGCTTGACCTTAGGGGGGCGTATAATCTTATTCGCATTAAGCACAGAGATGAATGGAAGATGGCGTTTAACCCCTTCACCCCCAAGGGTGGTTTGCACGTTAATGACCGGGCCAATTTTTACAATTCTGACCACTGTCTCTTTATGAGGTTATAACTCTGGAACGCTTCAACGGATCTTCGCGATTCTGAGATTGTTTTCTCGTGACATATTGTACTTCACGTTATTGGTAAAATTTCTTCGATATACCTTACGTTTATTTTTGAAAAAAATGCAAATATGGCGAAAATTTTGAAAATTTTGCAATTTTCAAACTTTGAATTTTTATTCCTTAAAACAGAGAAATATGTCACATAAA
>JARQOD010012978.1:0-17576 GCA_033576555.1 Oophaga sylvatica | reverse complement strand
AAAAAACAATTTTCCACAAAAATGATTTTTTAGTCCCAAATTTTTGAATTTTCCCAAGGAAATTGGACCTCAAAAGTTGTTGTCCAATTTGTCCTGAGTACGCTGATACCCCATATGTGGGGGGGGAACTGTTTGGGGCACGGCAGGGCTTGGAAAGGAAGTAGTAACGTTTTGGAATGCAGACGTTGATGGGGGTCATGTTCCGTTTGCAGTGCCCCAGATGAGCCTAAACAGTGGAAACCCCCACAAGTGACCCCATTTTGGAAACTATACCCCTAAGGAACTTATCTAGATCTTTGGTGAGCACTTTGAACCCCCAAGTGCTTCACACAAGTCTATAATGCCCGGGCATGAAAATAAAAAATCCTATTTTTTTTCCCACAAAAATTATCTTTTAGTCACTAATTTTTTATTTTCTCAAGGGTAACAGGAGAAATTGGACCACATAAGTTGTTGTCCAATTTGTCCTGAGTACGCTGATACCCCATATGTGGGTGGGAACCACTATTTGGGCGCACGGCAGAGCTCGGAATGGAAGGAGCACCATTTGACTTTTTCCAACCAAAATTGGCTGGAATTGAGATTGGATGCCATGTTGCATTTGGAGAGCCCCTGATGTGCCTAAACAGTGGAAACCCCCCACAAATGACCCCATTTTGGAAACTAGACCCCTAAGGAACTTTTCTAGATCTTTGGTGAGCAATTTGAACCCCCAAGTGCTTCACACAAGTTTATAACGTAGAGCCGTAAAATTTAAAAATCATATTTTTTCCACAAAAATGATCTTTTCACCCCAATTTTTATTTTTCCAAGGGTACAAGACTCAAAAAGTTATTGTGCAATTTGTCCTGAGTGCGCTGATACCCCATATGTGGGGGTAAACCACTGTTTGGGTGCATGGCAGAGTTTGGAAGGGAAGGAGCGCCGTCTGACTTTTTCAACGCAGAATTGTCTGGACGCCATGTCGTGTGGAAACCCCCATAAATGACGCCATTTTGGAAACTAGACCCCTCAAGGAACTTATCTAGATGTGTGGTGAGAACTTTTAACCCCCAGGTGTTTCACTAAAGTTTATAACGTACAGCCGTAAATAAAAAATTTTTTTTTTTTTTACAAAAATGATTTTTTCGTCCCAATATTTTATTTTCACAAGGGTAACAGAAGAAATTGGAACCCAAAAGTTGTTGTCCAATTTGTCCTGAGTACGCTGATACCCAATATGTGGGAGAAAACTACTGTATGGGCGCACGTCAGGGCTCGGAAGGGAAGTAGTGACGTTTTGGATTGCAGACTTTGATGGAATGGTCTGGGGGCGTCATGTCACATTTGGAGAGCCCCTGATGCACCTATACAGTGGAAACCCCCACAAGTGACCCCATTTTGGCAAATAGACCCCACAAGGAACTTATCTAGATGTGTGGTGAGCACTTTGAACCCCGAAGTGCTTCACAGAAGTTTATAACGTACAGCCGTAAAAATAAAAAATCTTTTTTTTTTTTACAAAAATGATTTTTTCGCCCCCAATATTTTATTTTCACAAGGGTAACAGAAGAAATTGGAACCCAAAAGTTGTTGTCCAATTTGTCCTGAGTACGCTGATACCCAATATGTGGAGGAAAACTACTGTATGGGCGCACGTCAGGGCTCGGAAGGGAAGTAGTGACGTTTTGGATTGCAGACTTTGATGGAATGGTCTGGGGCGTCATGTCACATTTGGAGAGCCCCTGATGCACCTATACAGTGGAAACCCCCCACAAGTGACCCCATTTTGGCAAATAGACCCCACAAGGAACTTATCTAGATGTGTGGTGAGCACTTTGAACCCCGAAGTGCTTCACAGAAGTTTATAACGTACAGCCGTAAAAAATAAAAAATCTTTTTTTTTTTTACAAAAATGATTTTTTCGCCCCAATATTTTATTTTCACAAGGGTAACAGAAGAAATTGGACCCCAAAAGTTGTTGTCCAATTTGTCCTGAGTACGCTGATACCCAATATGTGGAGAAAACTACTGTATGGGCACACGTCGGGCTCGGAAGGGAAGTAGTGACGTTTTGGATTGCAGACTTTGATGGAATGGTCTGGGGCGTCATGTCGCATTTGGAGAGCCCCTGATGCGCCTAAACAGTGGAAACCCCCCACAAGTGACCCCATTTTGGAAAATAGACCCCACAAGGAACTTATCTAGATGTGTGGTGAGCGCTATGAAGCCCCAAGTGCTTCACAGAAGTTTATAACGTACAGCCGTAAAAAAAAAAATCTTTTTTTTTTACAAAAATGATTTTTCGCCCCCAATTTTTATTTTTCCAAGGGTAACAGAAGAAATTGGACCAAATTTGCAATTTGTCCTGAGTACGCTGATACCATATGTGGGAGATAAACTACTGTATTGGGTACCATGGCAGAGCTCAGAAGGAAGGGAGCACGTTTGACTTTTTCAACGCAGAATTGCTGGAATTGAGATCAGACGCCATGTCACATTTGGAGAGCCCCTGATGGCCTAAACAGTGGAAATCCCCAATCCTAACCCATTTGGACACTAGACCCCAACAAGAACCCTATCCAATTGGTAAGCCATAATAACGCCAACCAATCCTTCACAACTTTATAACTGTAACAGCCTAAAACACATAACATAAATATTTATTGTACAATTATTTCGCTACCCATTTTTATTTTCCAATGGGTAGAGAAGAAATAGCAATTACAATACTTTTTCCAGAGTAGCTGATACCCTAATATGGGGATAAAGCTATGTTTGACAATGGCAGAGCTCAAATGAAGAGCACCCGTTTGACCTTTTTCAATGCAAATTGGTAATTGTTCATCGCCATGTCTAGAGTTGAGCGATACTTTCCGATATCCTAAAGTATCGGAATCGAATGGTATCGCCGATATCACTAAAATATCGGCGATACCCGATACCCATACCGGAAGTCCCATGTAAGTCTATGGAACAAAATATCGCAACTAAAAAAAACCCATTCTTTCCTTGTAAACACTAAATATACACACATAGAATACATATATATATATATACATGTCATTGTGACATATATATATACATATATGTATAGTTTATACACTTCTACATAGTAAAATATCCTCTCATTCAATTGCCGGGTAAAGCCGGCTTCAGTGAAAAGACAGAAGCACCCGACATGAAATGACACTTGGTGTACATAGGGTTAACCATGTCTTTTCATGTCGTTTGCTATCTGATTTGCACAAACAATTAAATCAGACTATGTGTGCAAAATTTCACACCTGTAGGGTTAATTAAAGGTGTAAATTCGTTGTAAAAAAAACGGACTTTTTTGCTACGAATTTACACCTTTAATTAACCCCTACAGGTGTGAAATTTTGCACACATAGTCTGATTTAATTGTTTGTGCAAATTAGGCTGGAGTCACACACAACCACAAAAAATCGGTCCGTTTTAGACGGTCGACAATCGGATCAAAATAAAAACATCACACATCCTTCTGGCATCCGATTTTCCTTCAAAGATGCGATTTAATCGCATGTGTGTGTACCTTGTAACATCCGATTTTCATCCGACTTGCGAGATTTTCTCGCAGGCTTGCAAAACTGACATATAATGGATCCAAAAGAATAGTATTTAAATGCCAAAAGAAAGAATAGATATATACACATAGAGCACATATATATATATATATATATATATATATATATATGTCATTGTGACATATATATATATACATATATTTATAGTTCTTACACTTCTACATACTGTTATAGCCGCTAATTCAATTGCCGGCTTCAGTGAAATCACAGAAGCCGACATGAAATGATACATTGTTTCCACACATTTAACCATGTAATTTCATGTATTTTTATATATGTTTGAAACATACAATTACATGAGTATATGTGTGCTAAATTTCAGACATGTAGGGGTTAATTAAAGGTGTAAATTCGTTAAAAAAAAATGCGTGGGCTCCCGCTGTATTTTCTCCACCAGACAGACAAAGCAAGCGATGTGGGGCAGATAATAATAGCCTAGGGAGGGTACATTTTTTTTGTGCCCCCCCTGGCTACTAACATCTGCCCCCAGACACCCCAGAAAGGGCAAATCTATAATTAGATTCGCCCTTTCTGGCACTTTGCCCGTCTATTCCCATTGCCCTGTAGCGGTGGCGAATGGGTTAATAAGGGGTTAAAATGACCTTGCAATTGAAAGGTCACTTTAAGCCAGGTTAATAATTGATAGCTGTCAATTAGGCAACTATCAATTATTAATCCTATTGTATGAAAGAAAAATCAAACACACACACTTTAATAAAAAATAAGTTTAATTAAATAATCACACAGTTTTTGACCATATTTTATTTTCCTGCTAAAACCATTTCCTGTAATAAAAATAAAATAAAAAAGCAAAATTATACTTACCAATCCGATGTACAGTCAGGTCCCACGGTGTAATCCATCAGAAAGGGTTAACAGGTTACAGGTCGCAGAGAGCTAATAATGCTGTCTCAGACCTGTATTCCCCTGAATGAATAAGTTCCTCTCCCAGCGAAAGTAGAGGAATAGATTCATGAATGGAGCTTAATTGATTTCTTGCCAATTTAACTGTAGTGACCTGACCTAAAGGGAAAGTGGACACAATCAATTAAGCTTCATTCATGAAACACATCCTCTCCTGTCGCCAGGAGAGGAACTTATTCATTCATGAGCTTTGAGCTGAGCATGCAGGATTACTTGCACTGCTTGGCTCAAAGCTAGTTAACCCTTTGTGAAGGATTACAGCGTGGGACGTGACAGATCGGCGGAATAGGTAAGAATAATGTTGTTTTATTTCTTTTTCTTTATTTTAGGAGATCAATGGCTTCGCACGGATTTAGTGTAAAATAAAATATGGTCAAAAAAATGTGTTTTTATTTCATTAAAATTATTTATTCTTAAAGTGTGTGTGTTTTTTTATTTACTTCAATAGGATTAATAATTGATAGTTGTCTAATTGACAGCTATCAATCATTAACCTGCCTTAAGGTCACCTTTCAATTGCAAGGTGACAGTAAGGTGAGATTAACCCATTCGCCACCGCTACAGGGCAATGGGAATAGACGGGCAAAGTGCCAGAAAGGGCGAATCTAATTATAGATTTGCCCTTTCTGGGGTGTCTGGGGGCAGATGTTAGTAGCCAGGGGGGGCACAAAAAAATGCACCTTCCCTGGGCTATTATTATCTGCCCCCACTCGCTTTGCTTTGTCTGTCTGGTGGAGAAAATACAGCGGGAGCCCACGCATTTTTTTTCAACGAAATTACACCTTTAATTAACCCCTACATGTCTGAAATTTTGCACAAATACACTCATGTAATTGTATGTTTCAAACATATATAAAAATACATGAAATTACATGGTTAAATGTGTGGAAACAATGTATCATTTCATGTCGGCTTCTGTGATTTCACAAAACCCGGCAATTGAATTAGCGGCTATTACAGTATGTAGAAGTCTAGGAACTATAAATATATGTATATATACATGTCACAATGACATGTATATATATATGTATGTGTTCTATGTGTATATATCTATTCTTTCTAGTCTTTATTAAAGCTGTCAGTGTGATTTTACAGTATAGGCGGGGATGAATTGCCGGCTTTTCTAAAGGACACCGATGCGATTTCATCGCAAGTCACACAGTGTGGTCCGTTTGTAATCAGATTTTTCATCGCTCCATAGACTTGCATTGGCGATTGTCGACCGACAATCGGTGACAATCGCAGCATGCTGCGATTGTACACGGACGTTTAAAACGGACCACAAAAAATCTGATACTGGGAGCTGCTCCATAGATTAACATAGGTCCGACTGCAATGCGATATTTCATCGCATTGCAGTCGTCCGATTTTGTCGCCAGTGTGACTCCGGCCTTAGATAGCAAAGGACATGAAAAGACATGGTTAACCCTATGTACACCAAGTGTCATTTCATGTCGGGTCACCCGACATGAAATGACACTTGGTGTACATAGGGTTAACCATGTCTTTTCATGTCCTTTGCTATCTAATTTGCACAAACAATTAAATCAGACTATGTGTGCAAAATTTCACACCTGTAGGGGTTAATTAAAGGTGTAAATTCGTTGTAAAAAAAACGGACTTTTTTGCTACGAATTTACACCTTTAATTAACCCCTACAGGTGTGAAATTTTGCACACATAGTCTGATTTAATTGTTTGTGCAAATTAGATAGCAAAGGACATGAAAAGACATGGTTAACCCTATGTACACCAAGTGTCATTTCATGTCGGGTTCTGCATTTTCACAAAAGCCGGCAATTGAATTAGCGGCTATTATACTATGTAGAAGTGTATGAACTACAAATATAAATATATATATATATGTGTCACAAATTCAATGACATGTATATATATATATGAGGTGTAAAATTGCTGAAAAAAAATGCGTGGGCTCCCGCCCTATTTTCGCAACCAGACAGACAAAGCCAGTGAGTGGGGGCAGATAATAATAGCCCAGAGAGGGACCATTATTTTTGCCCCCCCCGGCTACTAACATCTGCCCCCAGACACCCCAGGAAAGACAAATCTATAATTAGATTCGCCCTTTCTGGCACTTTGCCCGTCTATTCCCATTGCCCTGTAGCGGTGGCGAATGGGTTAATATGGGGTTAAAGCCACCTTGCTATTGAAAGGTGACCTTAAGCCAGGTTAATAATTGAGAGCTGTCAATTAGACAACTATCAATTATTAATCCTATTGCATGAAATAAAAATAAAACACACACACTTTAATTAAAAATCATTTTAATGAAATAAAGACACATGTTTTTGACCATCTTTTATTTTACTGCAAAAACCATTTCCTGTAATAAAAATAAAATAAAAAAGCAAAATTATTCTTACCTATCCCATGCACAGTCAGGTCCCACGGTGTAATCCTTCAGAAAGGGTTAATGTTTACTGCAGGGACCGCAGCTAATGCTGCAGCCTCACAGTAAACCCCAAATGATTGAGTTCCTCTCCTGCCTGACAGGAGAGTAAAGGCTGGGTGTCACATAACGATACACCAGCGATCCCGACAACGATATGCACTTGTCAGGATCGCTGGTGTATCGCTACATGATCGCTGCTGAGCTGCCAAACAGGCAGCTCAGGCAGCGATCTGGGACAGCGACACTGCGGGTAACATCGCTTAAGGGCCCGTCTCACATAGCGATATCGCTACCGAGATCGCTGCTGAGTCACTAGTTTTGTGACGCAGCAGCGAGCTCACCAGCGATATCGCTGTGTGTGACATTCAGCGACGATCAGCCCCCTGCCGGGTATCGCTGATCGTCGCAGAAATGTCAGGACCTTTTTTTGATCGCTGGTTTCCCTCTGACAGGCACGCATCGCTGCGTGTGACAGGCGGGAGACCAGCGATCCGCTGGTAACCAAGGTACACAGCGGGTTTCCAGGCACCGCGCAGGCTTGGAAACCCGCTATGTACCTTGGATACCAGCTCCCTGCATCAGGGCGCTGGTATCCAAGGTACACAGCGGGTTTCTAGGCACAGCCCCGCGCCTGGAAACCCGCTGTGTACCTTGGTTACCAGCGGATCGCTGGTCTCCCGCCTGTCACACGCAGCGATGTGTGCCTGTCAGCGGGAAACCAGCGATCAAAGGTCCTGACATTTCAGCGACGATCAGCGATACCCGGCAGGGGGGCTGATCGTCGCTGAATGTCACACACAGCGATATCGCTGGTGAGCTCGCTGCTGCGTCACAAAACTAGTGACTCAGCAGCGATCTCGGTAGCGATATCGCTATGTGAGACGGGCCCTTAAGTGGAAAGCTTAATTGATTGCTTTCCACTTTCACTTCAGGTCAGCCAGGGACACAATCAGTGACGTCAGAGGGAACTGATTAACAAAAATAGGGGTTCCCTTCGAAAAAAAATGGCGTGGGGTCCCCCCTATTTTTGTTAACCAGCCAGATGAAGCAGACCGCTGAGGCCTGGATTTTCAGGCTGTTAAGGAGCCAAGATCCATGGACCTTGCCAGCCTGATAATACCAGGCCACAGCAGTCTGCATATCTTGGCTGATTAACAAAAATAGGGGATCCCCTCGAAAAAAATTGGCGTGGGGTCCCCCCTATTTTTGTTAACCAGCCAGATGAAGCAGACCGCTGAGGCCTGGATTTTCAGGCTGTTAAGGAGCCAAGATCCATGGACCTTGCCAGCCTGATAATACCAGGCCACAGCAGTCTGCATATCTTGGCTGATTAACAAAAATAGGGGATCCCCTCGAAAAAAAATTGGCGTGGGGTCCCCCCTATTTTTGTTAACCAGCCAGATGAAGCAGACCGCTGAGGCCTGGATTTTCAGGCTGTTAAGGAGCCAAGATCCATGGACCTTGCCAGCCTGATAATACCAGGCCACAGCAGTCTGCATATCTTGGCTGATTAACAAAAATAGGGGATCCCCTCGAAAAAAATTGGCGTGGGGTCCCCCCTATTTTTGTTAACCAGCCAGATGAAGCAGACCGCTGAGGCCTGGTTTTTCAGGCTGGTAAGGATCCAATATCCATGGACCTTGCAAGCCTGATAATACCAGGCCACAGCAGTCTGCTTAGCTTGGCTGGTTAACAAAAATAGGGGATCCCCTCGAAAAAAAAACGGCGTGGGGATCCCCCCTATTTTTGTTAACCAGCCAAGTAAAATGCAGACTGCTGCGGCCTGGTATTAAAAGACTGTCAAGGCCCATGGATTTTGGCCCTCAACAGCCTGATAATACCAGGCTACAGCAGCCCCACATTTGGCGCATCAAAAGATGTGCCAATTGTGGCACTTTACCCGGCTCTTCCCACTTGCCCTGTAGCGGTGGCAAGCGGGGTAATAAGGGGTTAATGTCACCGTTGATTGCACGGTGACAATAAGCCCGGTTAATAATGGAGAGGCGTCAATAAGACACCGATCCATTATTAATCCCAAAGTTATTAAATGTATAAAAAAAAGACAAAGCAAGAAAAAAGTCTTTTAATGAAATAAAAGAGACAACACAGTTTTCATTTTTTTTATTGTACTCTCATTCCTGCGACGCCATCGATCTCCTGTAAAAAAAGAAAAAAAACAAACCAACAGTATACCACCTGTCCGACGCAGTCCATAACGATAGTCCCACGACGATCCAGCTCTGCTACATCGCAATGACAGGCAGAGCCTGTCATTGCAACGCAGCACAGCTGATTACCTGCTTCCCCGGCGGTGACGTCATCGGACTGACTGCTTTACGGCCGCGATTACCCAGCAGTCACTGCAGTTATCGCGAGAAACTGCATGTGACCGCCGGGGAAAGAAGATGGCGGCCATGAAGCAGTGCAGGACGTGACCGCCGGAGATCTTCTGCCAGGTAAGTGCCGCTGACTCCTGACAGACCCGACCGACGGACACTGACAGTGACAGTGACAATCCCGATTCCGGTATCCGATAAGACGAAAATATCGGAACTCGGAATCGGAATTCCGATACAGCTAATATCGGCCGATACCCGATATTTGCAGTATCGGAATGCTCAACACTAGCCATGTCACATTTGGAGAGCCCCTGATGTGCCTAAACAGCTGAAACCCCCCAATTCTAACTCTAACCCTAACCCCAACACACCCCTAACCCTAGTCCCAACCCTAACCACAAACCTAACCCTAACACACCCCTAATCCCAACCCTAACCCTAATCCTAACTTTAGCGCCAACCCTAACCCTAACTTTAGCCGCAACCCTAACCCTAACCCTAATGGGAAAATGGAAATAAATGCTTTTTTTTAATTTTATTATTTTTCCCTTACTAAGGGGGTGATAAAGGGGGGTTTGATTTACTATTTATAGCGGGTTTTTATGATTGGCAGCTGTCACGCTAAAAGACGCTTTTTATTGCAAAAATAGTTTTTGCATCATCACATTTTGAGAGCTATAATTTTTGCATATTTTTGCCCACAGAGTCATGTGAGGTCTTATTTTTTGCGGGACGAGTTGACGTTTTTATTGGTACCATTTTTGAGCACGTGACGTTTTTTGATCGCTTTTTATTTCGATTTTTGGGAGGTTAGAATGAACAAAATCAGCAATTCATGAATTTCTTTTGGGGGAGGCGTTTATACCGTTCCGCGTGTGGTAAAATTGATAAAGCAGTTTTATTCTTCGGGTCAGTACGATTATGGCGATACCTCATTTATATCATTTTTTCATGTTTTGGCGCTTTTATAGAATAAAAACAATTTTATATAAAAAATAATTATTTTTGCATCGCTTTATTCTGCGAGCTATAACTTTTTTATTTTTTCGCTGATGAGCTTTATGACAGCTAGTTTTTTGCGGGACAAGATGACGTTTTCAGCGGTACCATGTTTTTTTATATCGGTCTTTTTGATCGCGTGTTATTCCACTTTTTGTTCGGCGGTATGATGATAAAGCATTGATTTTTTGCTTCGTTTTTTTTTTTTTTTTTTAAGGGTTCACTAAAGGGGTTAACTAGTGGGACAATTTTATAGGGGGTGTCGTTACGGACGCGGCGATACCAAATATGTGTACTTTTATTGTTTTGTTTTTTTTATTTACAGGAAGAAGTGAATTTATTGGGGAATATTTTTTTTTTTTTTATTTATTTTGGATTTTTTTTTTACACATGTTTATTTTACTTTTTTAACTTTTTTACTTTGTCCCAGGGTGGGACATCACAGTATTTTATCAGATCGCTGGTGTGACAGTGTGCACAGCACTCTGTCACACCAGCGATCGCACAGGCATAGATGCAGGCTTCTCAGTGCCTGCTCTCGGCAGCCACTGAGGTAGCCGCCTCCCTCCAGGACCCCGGCGCCATCTTGGATCCGGGTCCTGGGAGGGAGGAAGCCCTCAGAACAGCGCGATCACATCGCGCTGCTCTGAGGGTCTCAGGGGGGCGCGCAGGGAGCCCCCACCCTGCGCGATCCTCCCCTGTGCCCCCAGTACACCGCGATCATGTTTGATCGCGGTGTGCTAGGGGTTAATGTGCCGGGAGCGGTCCGTGACCGCTCCTGACACACAGTCATGGGTGTCAGCTGTGATAATCAGCTGACACCCGGCGGCGATTAGCTGCGCTCCCCTCAGGAGCGCAGCTGATCGCCTATGACGTACTATCCCGTCCCCGGTCATACGGGCCCAGGTACCATGGACGGGATAGTACGTCCGATGGCAGTAAGGGGTTAATGATATTTTTATGATCTGGCGAAGCACATCTGAAGAACTACAGCTCTTCTTTCAGAAAATTAATACTACCAACCTGAACATTAGACTGACGTACAAATTTGATTATAAGGAAATCGATTTTCTAGATGTCCTTATCAAAAGGGATGAATCTGGCTTAATACAAAGTGACATTTTTCGGAAAGAAACATCTGTCAGTTCCATATTACATGCAACATCATCACACCCTGCCCATGTCACTAGATCTGTCTCCATTGGTCAATTTATAAGACTTCGTCGTATCTGTTCAACAGATATGGCTTTTGAAGAACATGCGCAAGAAATGAGGAAGAGGCTACTATACACCTACTAACCAACCCAGATTACATTTTGATCAGCGCAATAAATGGGGATGCCGACCCTGTGGAAATTGCGTGGCCTGCCCTAACAGGACTAAAGAATTTGATTCATCTGATGGTAGGACATTTATAATTATTCATCCAATCACTTGTTCTACAAGAACAGTGATCTATCACGCAATATGCCCCTGCTCCTTGATTTATTTAGGTATGACTATGCGAGCATTAAAAATTAGAACACGTGAGCATGTGTGTAACATTATTGCAGCAGCCACGGTTGACAACGTTGATTTATTAAAAACAATTCTGAAACATTTTAGATTATTTCATTCATGTGATCCATCAGGTCTTCGTGTCAAAGGTATTGATCATATCATGTCAGATCTTCGGGGAGGGAACCTTAGTCGCTCAGAAAGAGTCTAGATGGATTCAGACTCTCTTAAGACCCTACAACCACTAGGCCTAAATGAATCTCTGAGGTTTGCTCACTTTCTCTGAGTGCTGGCCCCGCACATTAGTAGGGCTTTTTTCGGCATGACTATTATCATGTATATGCATTTGATTTTATATCTTTTGACTTTATGTTCTTTATTTTTTAGATATATCACAATAATAGTGTATGGGTTAATGTTATTATTTCTATACTGGTCCTATACAGAGGTTGATTATTTCACATCTGTGATTTTAACAGCACTTATTTCATTGACACTTTGCATATTTACATATAACATATATTTTCACCCATTTCTGTTTTTTTTTTGGGCACACTACACACAGAAATACATTTTCATCAGGGCTTTTTTAATGTCACTTTTAACACTTTTTTCACATTTAATTTTTTTATTATAGTGCATGACATTTTATTGTCCCTTGATATCTACATGTCAGTCACACATCTTTTTATTATGTGTCTATTATTTATATCTTTATATTCTGACACTTTTGTTACAAATTAGGCTTATTTATATCACTATGACATTTACCATCTTTTTTCATTTGTGCACTTTATTTCATATTTTATATAGTCTCATGCTTTATCACACTTATGTAATTTTATTCAAGTTTTATTGATATATTAATATCATTCCATATAACTTTTCTCTTAAACTTGTTTTACTATTGTTATGTAAATGTATTTTTGCACTTTATTGGTAGTTTAATATTTCTCTGGTGCACTATTCTATCTAAGTGCTGGATGATTTTATAACATCTGTTTCTCTATGTAGAAACACTTAGGATGTTGTGGGCATTTCTATACTGATTTGATCTGTGGATTTTCTTTGTTTTACATTAGTACACATCTGCGCTGTAGTTTATATTTACTCGGCTTGGTGGTGCGCATGCGTGTTGACTCTCCTGGTCCGGAATATCTGAGGGTATCTATCCGTGGCCATGTGCCGCCCGCGAATCAGCTGCTTCGCTCACTGACTTGGGTGGGGTCAGGTCACCTCGTCTGGGCCCCCCCACTGACGCCCTCAGTTGTTCCTAGGATACGGAGTGACATTGGCGCCTGCTCTTTATCCAAGCGTCTTGCCCCGTATTGTGCAGACCACCGTGATAGGCTAACAGGATGCCTTGTAGGTACTTAAGGAGCCTGGATATGCCATGATGCCACTCTTCCTGAGGAAGGCACGCCACCAAAACGCGTGTAGGGGAAGTGGCACCATCGCTATATACAGGTATTACTGTCTCTATCTTGCAGCACAGCAATTTTGTTTCTGTAGATATCAGGCTTTTCTTTGTGACTGTGGCATATTCATATTTGTGTCTTTGCACTATTGCGCTTTAGTATATGTCCATGTGATGTCCATATGTCCATGTTCACATTGGATTTGCTATATCCTGACAGGATTTCCTGTTCATAGTTATATATATTTTTCGCTGTTTTCACTTTATCACTTCTCTGTAATAGCTGTGGTGCTGCACTTTGGCTTACCATCTCATATCTCTGTTTCTTTCCTGCGTTTTCATGTTTTTATATACTATGCTGTATATTTTTTAATAAAGTTTTACTTGTTTTTGACATTGTTCTTGGTCCGCTGTTCTTTTATATGGTCTTTTTATCTGTTTTGCACTGAACTATTCATTTATCACGGTACTGGCACGTTTCTGCATTGGGATATTATTTAGTAAATAATATTTATTTTGGAAATATGATGAGTGCCTTAGGGGTTAACATATGTTTTTGCTAACGATTTCTAAGAGGAAATGTGTCCTGATTCTTCACTGCAGTTTTATCCCAAACGATTTGGATTAGATAATACGGCCTCCTGACTGAACCCCTATAATAGGCCTAATGATTTTTGAGGGGAAATGTGTCCTCTTGATTCCTCACTACAGCACAGTCTTATCCCAAACAATTTGGATTAGATAATACGGCCTCCTGACTGAACCCCTATAACAGACCTAACGATTTTTAAGATGAAATGGGGCCTCATGGCTGCAACACTACTTTAGCACTATCTAGCTAGATGCTGGAAGATTGTTTTCACACACATCCTATCTAGCTAACTGACAATTCACTCAGCAGCAGGAGCAGCCTCTCTGTGCTGTTACACTGACAAAATGACAGCAGAAAACAAGATGTCCCCTTCTGAGATGGACAGGGACATGTGACTTCTGCAGCCAATCACAGAAGACCTTGTGTCTTCATGTCGTGGATGGTTTCTGAGCCCTGATTGGCTGCTGAAATGTACATATTAAATTACAGAAAAAAAAGACACTGCGCAGCTCCTGTGACCTAAACACACCCACTCCCCTCATAAAAAACGCACCACCCCTCCCCTCATTAAACACGCACCCACCACCCCTCCTCTCATTAAACACGTGCCACCCCTCCCCTCATTAAAAACGCCCACCTCTCCGCTCATTAAACATGCCCCCACCCCTCCCCTCATTAAACACGCTCCCCACCCCTCCTCTCATTAAACACGCCCACCCTCCCCTCATTAAAAACGCCCACCTCTCCGCTCATTAAACATGCCCCACCCCTCCCCTCATTAAACACGCTCCCCACCCCTCCCCTCATTAAACATGCCCCCACCCCTCCCCTCATTAAACACGCCCAACTCCTCTCATTAAACACGCCCCCACCCCTCCTTTCATTAAACACGCTCCCCATCCCTTATTAACCCCCCCACCTCCTTTCATTAAACACGCTCCCCATCCCTCCTCTCATTAACACTCCACCCCCCCTCATAACACAACCCCCTCCCCTCATTAAACATGCCCCACTCCTCTCATTAAACATGCCCCCACCCCTCCCCTCATTAAACATGCTCCCCACCCCTCCCCTCATTAGACACGACCACCCCTCTGATTAAACACACCCCACTCCTCCTCTCATTAAACACGCTCCCCACCCCTCCTCTCATTAAACATGCCCGCACCCCTCCCCTCATTAAACACGCTCCCCACCCCTCCCCTCATTAGACACGACCACCCCTCTGATTAAACACACCCCACTCCTCTCATTAAACACGCCCACCCCTCCTCTCATTAAACACGCCCCACTCCTCCTCTCATTAAACATGCTCCCCACCCATCCCCTCATTAAACACGACCACCCCTCTGATTAAACACACCCCACTCCTCCTCTCATTAAACACGCTCCCCACCCTCCCCTCATTAAACACGCCCACCCCTCCCCTCGTTAAACACACCCCACTCCTCCTCTCATTAAACACGCTCCCCACCCCTCCCCTCATTAAACACGCCCCCACCCTCCCTTCATTAAACACGCCCACCCCTCCTCTCATTAAACACGCCCCACTCCTCCTCTCATTAAACACGCCCCACTCCTCCTCTCATTAAACACGCTCCCCACCCCTCCCCTCATTAAACACGACCACCCCTCTGATTAAACACACCCCACTCCTCCTCTCATTAAACACGCTCCCCACCCCTCCCCTCATTAAACATGCCCGCCCCACCCCTCATTAATCACACCCCACTCCTCCTCTCATTAAAAACGCTCCCACACCTCCCCTCATTAAACACGCCCCCACCCCTCCCTTCATTAAACACGCCCACCCCTCCCCTCGTTAAACACACCCCACTCCTCCTCTCATTAAACACGCTCCCCACCCCTCCCTCATTAAACACGCTCCCCACCACTCCCCTCATTAAACACGCCCACCCCTCCCCTCGTTAAACACATCCCACTCCTCCTCTCATTAAACATGCTTCCCACCCCTCCCCTCATTAAACACGCCCCCACCACTCCCTTCATTAAACACTCCCACCCCTCCCCTCGTTAAACACACCCCATTCCTCCTCTCATTAAACACGCTCCCCACCACTCCCCTCATTAAACACGCCCCACCCCTCCCCTCATTAAACATACTCCCCTCCCCTCATTAAACACGCCCCCACCACTCCCCTCATTAAACGTGCCCGCCCCACCCCTCCTCTCATTAAATCCCTTATGTAAACAATTTCTCAGGTCCCAGCGGTGTTTCTCGGTGTACATCAGTGTATGACTTCCCTTTTATTTTCTTCTACCAGATGACCACTGTCCGGACAGACGTGATGCTGTGAGGCGCAGAACGGCAGAATACCTTCATCACACAGAACAAATTTTTCAAGATTACATGGGTGGGAACATTGAGTGACCCCGATGTTCATAAAGAGTCCTTGGATCTGGTACAAAAAGTGACCTTTTATTTCAATGTTTACAATCACCGAGATGACAATTTTGTGCACTTTCTTTCTGACCTAGAACAAAGGATCTCTTTTTCCACAGAGGAGTCTAGAATCAAACGCTTTCATTACTTTTTGTTTTTCCCCCATTTTCCTCATTGCACAGTCAGAAAATCTCCCCTCCTCTCACTAAACACGCTCCCCACCACTCCTCCCATTAAATACGCTCCCCACCCCTCCCTTCATTAAACGCGCCCCCTGATCGTTATACAGAACCACTAATCAGAAAAATAAACTGCATATTGCACTGAGTCACTCCCCAGAAGGCTGTCTACACTGGAGCTGCTGGAAGGAGTCTCACAGGAGCCTCCAATCTAGACGCAGCCTTAGGCCTCTTTCACACATCAGTTTTTTGCTGTCAGTCACAATCCGTTGGCTCGACGGATTGACGCAGAATGGGGGATGATGATGATGAGGGGCTGAGCAGGGAATGGGGGTTGATGATGAGGGGCTGTGCGGGGAATGGGGAATGATGAGGGGCTGTGCGGGGAATGGGGGATGATGAGGGGCTGTGCGCGGAATGGGGATGATGATGATGAGGGGCTGTGCACTGAATGGGGAATGATGAGAGGCTGTGCGGGGTATGGGGGATGATGAGGGGCTATGTGCGGAATGGGGGATGATGATGATGAGGGGCTGTGTGGGGAATGGGGGATGATGATGAGGGGCTGTGCACGGAATGGGGATGATGAGGTGCTGTGCGGGGAACGGGGGATGATGATGAGGGCTGTGCGGGGAATGACGGATGATGATGAGGGGCAGTGCGCGGAATGTGGGATGATGAGGGGCTGTGCGGGGGAATGGGGGATGATGATGATGAGGGCTGTGCTGGGAATGACGGATGATGATGAGGGGCTGTGTGGGGAATGGGGGATGATGAGGAGCTGTGCGGGGAATGGGGCATGATGAGTGATTGTGCGGGGGATGATGATGATGAGCTGTGCAGAGAGTGGGGGATGATGATGAGGGGCTGTGCAGAGAATTGGGGATGATGATGAGGGGCTTTGCTGGGAATGGAGGATGATGATGTGGAGCTGTGTGGGGAAGGTGGTAACAAGAGGAGGAGGGGCTGTGTGGGGAAGGGGGAGATCATTCATATTGGTTTGCTGCAAGGTGAATGGGGTGATGTAACTCCCTTGTACATAAAATAGAAAAAAAACAGCTTAACCCAAGCTCTAGGTGCACAGAAGCATGGACTAAATGTAAATAAAATATGAAGAAAATCCAGTTTATGGTAATCACAAAATTTAATGAAAAAGAGATAAAAAATCAAAACATGCTAAATTACAGAGACAGCATAGCAACGCGTTTCAAACACATGAGGCCATG
>JARQOD010012977.1:0-17282 GCA_033576555.1 Oophaga sylvatica | reverse complement strand
CTTCTCAAAAATAAGACACTGTCTTATATTTTTTGCTCCAAAAAATGGGTTGGGGCTTGTTTTCAGGGGATGCCTTGAACAACAATCCACATTTTTTCTTGATTAAAAAAAGCGACATTTATTCAAATATGATCGTGTCATCTCAGGAACACATTGAGTACAAACACTGCACATATACATGGATATACACACAGACTGCACATACCAGCCTGTCTCCTCTAATGTTCCTTTAGACTCCCACAGTTATAGGACCTTTAGTGACATTATGATCAGTAAAGGTCCTTAAGCAGTCTTAACTTCAGAATAGAAATGCTGGGGTCCCAAAAAAGTGGGGCTAGTGAGAAACTGCCCAGTTTTCTTCTTCCTGATCCCTAACGCTGACCCTACATACCAGTTTGTCTGTACTTCAATTCCTATAGAATCCAAAAGTTAAAGGACCTTTGGTGGCATCATGAGACTGGGCTCTCCAGTTTGCCCCTTCCTTCCTAACATTGGCCTTGACTGTAACTAGGGTTTATTTTTGGAGTAGGGCTTATATTTCAAGCATACTCTAAAAATCCTGTAAAATCATGCTAGGACTTATTTTCAGGGTAGGTTTTATTTTCAGCAAAACACTTTACTAACTGCATTGCAACCCTAAATCCTTTAATACATTAGGCTACCAGCAATGCTAGAATTTACCTCTCTACAGAGCTGATATATTCTAGATGACAATGGATGCTGGCAATGCTATTGTCACAAGCCTAGATCTCCTTTGTCATTACTTTTAACTCCTTTATTCATATCACCACCCTAGACAAAATATTCTGATCACTAAGCTGCTTGAGATCACCATGGTATGAGCTATAAATAGCTTTTTTTCGTTATTAAAAAATCTGTCTCTAAGAGAATGGGTTTCTGCATTCTTACCACTGCTCCCTTTATTATTTATTGGAGACATCCAATTGCTGCAGCAGCCATCTCATAAACAATGAAATGAACAGTTGCGAACATGTTCCGCTACTTGATTGTGTTATTAGGTGTAGCGCCCGCGTCCCTGCCTGCTGCCAGACAGGGACGTCGCTCTCCTCACCTGCGCTCAGCGTCCTCAGTGCTCTCAGCCTCCTCTGCGCCTCTGGCATCCTCGGCGTCCTCCTTCCGCCCTGCTGGTCCCGCGCGCTCCTTCCCTGCTGCTGGCCTTAGGGCGCGCGCCCGCACCCTCCCCCGCTCTTAAAGGAGCCGTGCGCATTTTCCAAATCAGTCTCCAGCCAATGCTGGTGGACTCCACCCTATATTAAGGGCTTCCTCCTTAATGGAGGTGCCCGAGCAATGTTGTTTCTGTGCAGTCTAACTCTGCTTCAGCCATCAGCTCCTGTTCCAGTTGCCTGCCTGTTACCTGTCTGTTTGCCTGTCGGCCATCTGACTGCAGCTCTATCCAGAGGTTCGGACATCTTCAGCAGAGATCCCCGGCTGTTGCCTGCTCACCTGGGAGCGATCATCTGCCATCCGACTGCAGCTCTATCCAGAGGTTCGGACATCATCTGCGGAGATCCCCGGCTATTGCAGAGACTCTTGCCTGCTCACCTGGGAGCGATCATCTGCCATCCGACTGCAGCTCTATCTAGAGGTTCGGACATCATCAGCAGAGATCCCCGGCTATTCCAGAGACTCTTGCCTGCTCACCTGGGAGCGATCATCTGCCATCCGACTGCAGCCTACCAGGAGGCTCCACCAGCTCAGGTCGTATATGCCTGTTTGTCTAGAGACTGCCCTGGTCACTTGCCGTGACAACCTGCCTGCCCAGAGACTACCCTGGTCACTTGCCGTGACAAACCTGCCTGCCCAGAGATTGCCCTGGTCACTTGCCGTGACAACCTGCCTGTCCAGAGACTGCCCTGGTCACTTGCCGTGACTACCTGCCTGTCCAGAGACTGCCCGGGTCACTTGCCGTGACAACCTGCCTGTTCAGAGACTGCCCTGGTCACTTGCCGTGACAACCTGCCTGCCCAGAGACTGCCCTGGTCACTTGCCGTGACAAACCTGCCTGCCCAGAGACTGCCCTGGTCACTTGCCGTGACAACCTGCCTGTCCAGAGACTGCCCTGGTCACTTGCCGTGACAACCTGCCTGTCCAGAGACTGCCCAGGTCACTTGCCGTGACAACCTGCCTGTCCAGAGACTGCCCAGGTCACTTGCCGTGACAACCTGCCTGTCCAGAGACTTCCTTGGTCACTTATTGTGACAACCTGCCTGTCCAGAGACTGCCTGGCTAATTGCCGTGATTCCCTGTCCTATTCCCGGATGCCACCCACTCTCTTGCAAGTAAATTGTCTTGTATAATAAAGCTTAGTGGTTCCACCAACCAGACCCGTTTCCGTCAGTGGTTCCACCTACCAGACCCGTTACAGTTTGCTTGGGCCATGGAACCCGGTGGCACCAAAACCCCTTCACTTCCGGAACTGTGTCATGAGCTGTCTCGCCAGAGGTCTCAACAGGAGGCTATCCTGGGTCACCTGCGGAACGTCAATTCCCGCTTGGACACTCTGAATCCATCACCAGCAACCACCGCTGGAGCCATGACTCATAATCCGGCAGCCCCGCTGACTCCCAATTCCGTGGTTTCCATTCCCGGTCCCCGACTTTCAGCTCCTCCTAGGTATGGAGGCGACCCTGTTATGGCTCGGGGTTTCATTAACCAGTGCACCCTGCATTTCGAAGTCCTGGCACACCAGTTTAATTCTGACCGGGCCAAAATTGCCTTCATCATGTCCCATCTCACCGGAGAGGCTCTGGCCTGGCTTAATCCTCTCTGGGAGAGAGAAGATCCTCTGGTGTCAGACCTGCCTGCTTTTCTCTCGGCCTTCCGGAGGGTATTCGACGAACCTGGACGGAGGACCTCCTCTGCATCATCTCTGTTGCGTCTCCGTTAGGGAAGTCTCACCATTGGTCAATATGCCATACGGTTCCGTACTCTAGCCTCAGAACTGGCTTGGGACAATGAAGCTCTAATTTCGGTCTTCTGGGAGGGTCTGTCCGGCCGTATTAAAGACGAACTTGCCGGTCGGGACATTCCAACCTCGCTTGATGATTTAATAAATCTTGCCAATCGGATTGATCTATGGTTCCAGGAAAGAGCCAAAGAGGTCACCCGTGAAAAAAAGTTTCCTCATTTAACCCCTTCTGTTTCTCCCCAGGTGCACACTGCTGAGCCTATGCAGGTCGACCAGACCAAGATGGTCAAAGCCCGTCAGGACTCACGCCGTGCCGAGAAAAGTTGCTTCTACTGCGGCAGTAAGGAGCACTGGATCCGAACCTGTCCGGAGAAGTCGGGAAACGCCTGTGTCTAGGTTCGCTCGGAGAGGTCAATCTAGACAAAAATAAATCCTCTTCATCTCTGCTGCTCTCGGTCTCAATTCTTCTCGGTAAGAACCATTACTTCGAGATGGCCCAACTTGATTCTGGAGCAGCTGGGAATCTCGTGTCACAGGCTCTAGTAGAGAAGTATCGCATTCCCACCAAACCTCTTGTTGAACCAGTATCTGTTGCTGCTGTGGATGGGGGTCTCCTACCTCGTCCCATCCGACTTATCACCGAAGCCATAACCCTGCAGGTGGGAATGTTGCATTCTGAGAGCATCTCATTTCATGTTCTGCCTGGACTCTCTCATGCTTTCTTACTAGGTCTGCCTTGGCTCCAAAAGCATGCACCTGTGCTTGACTGGCAGAATGGAGAGATTCTTCGCTGGGGACAGGACTGTCATAAAACGTGTCTGGTGCCTGTTCATCCCGTCTGTCCTTCTCCTACTCCTGCTAATCTACCAGGACTCCCGATTCCATATTGATCATTTGCTGATGTCTTCAATAAAAAGGAAGCAGAGACATTACCCCCGCATAGACCATATGATTGCCCGATCGACCTGCTACCCGGTACCACGCCTCCCCGTGGGCGTATTTACCCGTTGTCCGCTGCTGAGACCAGGTCGATGTCCGAATATATCGAGGAGAACTTAGCAAAAGGATTCATCCGGAAATCTACCTCCCCAGCGGGAGCAGGTTTCTTCTTCGTAAAAAAGAAGGACGGATCTCTCCGTCCCTGTATTGACTACAGAGGCCTAAATTTGATCACGGTGAAGAATAAGTACCCTCTTCCGCTCATTCCAGAATTGTTTGATCGTCTTAGAGGGGCTAGAGTCTTCACCAAACTAGATCTTCGTGGAGCATACAACCTGGTTCGTATCCGTCGAGGAGATGAATGGAAGACGGCATTCAACACCCGGGACGGCCATTACGAGTACTTGGTGATGCCCTTTGGTCTCTGTAATGCTCCAGCAGTCTTTCAGGAGTTGGTCAATGACATCTTCCGGGACCTCCTCTACTCCTGCGTTGTGGTGTACCTTGACGACATCTTGGTCTTCTCTCCGGATCTTCAGTCTCACCGGAGGGATGTTCGTCAGGTTCTGCTCAGTCTCAGGCAGAATCACCTCTTCGCCAAATATGAGAAGTGCCTCTTTGAGCAGACATCGCTTCCGTTTCTGGGCTACATCATTTCTCAGACAGGCCTACGAATGGATCCGGAGAAATTGTCTGCCATCGAGAAGTGGCCCCGACCGGAGGGGTTGAAGGCCATTCAGCGGTTCCTGGGATTTGCCAACTATTACCGTCTCTTCATACCGCACTTCTCTTCCAGGACTGCTCCAATCTCCGCGCTCACCCGCAAGGATGCTAACCCCAAACAGTGGACGCCCGAAGCAGAGGAGGCCTTCCTTTCTCTAAAACAGGCCTTCTCTTCCGCTCCAGTGCTGCATCGCCCGGATGGCAACAAGCAGTTCTTCCTGGAGGTGGACGCTTCCTCTGCTGGAGCCGGAGCGGTACTTACCCAAAAAGCTTCATCCGGGAGGATGGTATCCTGTGGTTTCTTCTCCAAACTCTTCTCCTCCTCCGAGCGCAACTACTCCATAGGAGACCGAGAGTTATTGGCCATCAAGTTGGCATTGGAGGAGTGGCGTTACCTACTCGAAGGGGCTCTTCATCCGGTAATCATTTACACGGACCACAAGAATCTGGCATACCTCCAGCATGCCCAGAGACTTAACCCTCGCCAAGCCCGGTGGTCCTTGTTTTTTGCCCGCTTCGATTTTCTTTTGCATTTTCGCCCAGCTGACAAAAACATCAAGGCGGATGCCTTGTCTCGGTCTTTCCTGGTGTCGGATCTCGAGGAGGAACCTAAGCATATCATCGATCCCGCCAGAGTGATGCAGGTGGCTCCCGTGAGTTTAAATCGTCTCCCTCCTGGTAAGACGTTTGTATCAGAAACTGATCGGAAGAGAATCCTACATTGGGGTCATTCATCTAAACTCGCTGGCCACGCTGGTCAAAAAAAGACCCTCCAACTCATTACCCGGCATTATTGGTGGCCTACCCTGCACAAAGACGTAATAGACTTTGTTTCTGCCTGTGTTTCCTGTGCCCGCAACAAAGTTCCGAGACACCTGCCTACCGGCCGTCTTCTTCCGCTTCCTGTACCCGCTGCCCCCTGGCAGCATATAGCCATGGACTTCATTACTGATCTTCCCGTCTCTGCTGGTTGTACAGTCATTTGGGTGGTCACTGACCGCTTTTCCAAGATGGCTCACTTCATTCCTCTGCCAGGTCTTCCGTCTGCACCCGAGTTGGCTAAAGACTTTATCCGCCACATCTTCCGTCTTCATGGTCTGCCTCGTCACATTGTGTCGGATCGTGGGGTTCAGTTCACCTCACGTTTCTGGAGAGCCACTTGTAAGTTGCTAGACGTACCCTGGATTTTTCCTCCGCTTACCACCCACAGTCCAATGGACAAGTTGAACGAATAAATCAGAATTTGACCAGTTATCTTTGACACTTCGTTAATGTCCACCATTCTGACTGGGGAGCTCCTGCCTTGGGCCGAATTCTCCTACAATAATCATGAGAGCGAATCTTCCACCAAGTCTCCGTTTTTTGTAGTCTTCGGTCAACACCCTCGGATCCCTGTCCCTGTTTCCATCTCTGTGGACAATCCAGCTGCGGAATCTCTGGTTAGAGAATTCTCCTCCATCTGGGAGAGTACCCGGTCCGCACTCATTCAGTCATCCGAGCGCATGAAAAGACATGCTGACAAAAAACGTCTGGATCCTCCTCAATTCCGTCCTGGGGACAAAGTCTGGCTTTCGTCCAAATATGTTCGACTCAAAATTCCGTCCTACAAGTTAGGTCCTCGGTTCATCGGTCCTTTTGAGATCATCAGTCAGATCAACCCGGTGTCCTATAAATTGAAACTCCCGGTCAATTTGCGAATTCCTAATTCTTTTCATGTATCTCTCCTCAAACCTGTGGTTCTTAACTCTTTTTTTAAGTCTACAGGTACACCTCCTGCTCCAGTGTCTGCTGATGATGAATTTGAGGTAGAGAACATTCTGGCCACAAAAAGGGTAGGAAAAAAGACTTATTTTTTGGTGGATTGGAAGGGGTTTGGTCCTGAGGAGAGAACCTGGGAACCTCGGGAGAACATCCATGCCCCTCTCATCCTAGCTAAATTTTTTCTGGCCTAAAAAGGGGGGGGCCTAGAGGGGGGGTACTGTAGCGCCCGCGTCCCTGCCTGCTGCCAGACAGGGACGTCGCTCTCCTCACCTGCGCTCAGCGTCCTCAGTGCTCTCAGCCTCCTCTGCGCCTCTGGCATCCTCGGCGTCCTCCTTCCGCCCTGCTGGTCCCGCGCGCTCCTTCCCTGCTGCTGGCCTTAGGGCGCGCGCCCGCACCCTCCCCCGCTCTTAAAGGAGCCGCGCGCATTTTCCAAATCAGTCTCCAGCCAATGCTGGTGGACTCCACCCTATATTAAGGGCTTCCTCCTTAATGGAGGTGCCCGAGCAATGTTGTTTCTGTGCAGTCTAACTCTGCTTCAGCCATCAGCTCCTGTTTCCAGTTGCCTGCCTGTTACCTGTCTGTTTGCCTGTCGGCCATCTGACTGCAGCTCTATCCAGAGGTTCGGACATCTTCAGCAGAGATCCCCGGCTGTTGCCTGCTCACCTGGGAGCGATCATCTGCCATCCGACTGCAGCTCTATCCAGAGGTTCGGACATCATCTGCGGAGATCCCCGGCTATTGCAGAGACTCTTGCCTGCTCACCTGGGAGCGATCATCTGCCATCCGACTGCAGCTCTATCTAGAGGTTCGGACATCATCAGCAGAGATCCCCGGCTATTCCAGAGACTCTTGCCTGCTCACCTGGGAGCGATCATCTGCCATCCGACTGCAGCCTACCAGGAGGCTCCACCAGCTCAGGTCGTATATGCCTGTTTGTCTAGAGACTGCCCTGGTCACTTGCCGTGACAACCTGCCTGCCCAGAGACTACCCTGGTCACTTGCCGTGACAAACCTGCCTGCCCAGAGATTGCCCTGGTCACTTGCCGTGACAACCTGCCTGTCCAGAGACTGCCCTGGTCACTTGCCGTGACTACCTGCCTGTCCAGAGACTGCCCGGGTCACTTGCCGTGACAACCTGCCTGCCCAGAGACTGCCCTGGTCACTTGCCGTGACAAACCTGCCTGCCCAGAGACTGCCCTGGTCACTTGCCGTGACAACCTGCCTGTCCAGAGACTGCCCTGGTCACTTGCCGTGACAACCTGCCTGTCCAGAGACTGCCCAGGTCACTTGCCGTGACAACCTGCCTGTCCAGAGACTGCCCAGGTCACTTGCCGTGACAACCTGCCTGTCCAGAGACTTCCTTGGTCACTTATTGTGACAACCTGCCTGTCCAGAGACTGCCTGGCTAATTGCCGTGATTCCCTGTCCTATTCCCGGATGCCACCCGCTCTCTTGCAAGTAAATTTCTTGTATAATAAAGCTTAGTGGTTCCACCAACCAGACCCGTTTCCGTCAGTGGTTCCACCTACCAGACCCGTTACATTAGGATCGTCAGGAAAACATCTGTCAGACCCCCATGTTCAACAAGTTGTCACTCAAGCTAACACGCCAAAATGGAAAAACCCCTGTTATCTAATCTTCAATGTCAGGAAGAAAAATTAATTAACCCTTAAGCAGAGTTTGAGATTGTTGTTAATGTGCTTTTAAAGAAGCCCCTCCTCCTATCAAAGTTTTATCCTATTAATATATTGCAGTCACCATATTATACAGCACTGTGTACTTACAATTGCTCATTTTGTCTTTGTAATAAGATAATTCTTCTCTTTTCTATTAGGTCTATGATATCACGTGATTAAAAACTGACTAGCTGAATGCTTCTAAGCTCTATGTAGGAGCAAGAGGTCTATTTTCTCTGCACAAGTCATGAGTCAATGCAAAAGTCCCCTGCAGGGGGAGAGGAAGGAGCAGCTGGGTAACGAGGTGATGATACAATGATTCATATAGGGACAAGAGACTTCCTGTTTAAACATAGAGCAGAGAAAAGAGAAGAATTAACTGGTAGAAAGGCAAAATGAGCAATTGTAAGTACACAGTGCTATATAATATGATGAATGCAATATACTTAGAGGATAAAAACTTTGAAGGGAGGAGTGGTTCTTTCAATATTATTGGAATGATGTTCTCTTCCTTTTAGCAATTACAGTCTCCTGGTTAAATTTATAAGTTTGCTCCTAACTATAGAAGGGGGGCAGAATATGTTAACTATTGAGCATACAGAAATTACTATGGGAGCCTTACATGGTTGTAGAGGTGTCTGTTTTTTATTTAATCTAATTTTATCATTTTTCTTTTATTTCAGCTATACAACATTTACCCTAATGTCCTGAAGTACATACCGGGACCTCACCATAAGATTATGGAAAACTTTTCTTTCATAGCAGACTATATCAGGAAGAAAATGGAGATAAACTTGAAAACTTTGGACATTAATAACCCAAGGGATTTTATTGACTGTTTCTTGACCAAAATTGAGAAGGTAACACCCTACCAAATAAAAATATCCATCAGTTGTCCCATATACATACAGTACAGATCAAAACTTTGGACATACCTTCTCATTTAAAGATTTTTCTGTATTTTCATGACTATTATAATTGTACATTCACACTGAAGGCATCAAAACTATGAATTAACACATGTGGAATTATATACTTAACAAAAAAGTGTGTAACAACTGAAATTATGTCTTATATCTAAGTTCTTCAAAGTAGCCACCTTTTGCTTTGATGACTGCTTTGCACACTCTTGGCATTCTCTTAATGAGCTTCAAGAGGTAGCCACCGGAAATGGTCTTCCAACAATCTTGAAGGAGTTCCCAGAGATGCTTAGCCCTTGTTGGCCCTTTTGCCTTCACTCTGCGGTCCAGCTCACCCAAACCATCTCGATTAGGTTCAGGTCTGGTGACTGTGGAGGCCAGGTCATCTGGCGTAGCACCCCATCACTCTCCTTCTTGGTCAAATAGCCCTTACACAGCCTGGAGGTGTGTTTGGGGTCATTGTCCTGTTGAAAAATAAATGATGGTCCAACTAAAACACAACCGGATGGAATAGCATGCCGCTGCAAGATGCTGTGGTAGCCATGCTGGTTCAGTATGCCTTCAATTTTGAATAAATCCCCAACAGTGTCACCAGCAAAGCACCCCCACACCATCACACCTCCTCCTCCATGCTTCACAGTGGGAACCAGGCATGTAGGGTCAATCCGTTCACCTTTTCTGCGTCGCACAAAGACACGGTGGTTGGAACCAAAGATCTCAAATTTGGACTCATCAGACCAAAGCACAGATTTCCACTGGTCTAATGTCCATTTCTTGTGTTCTTTAGCCCAAACAAGTCTCTTCTGCTTGTTGCCTGTCCTTAGTAGTGATTTCCTAGCAGCTATTTTACCATGAAGGCCTGCTTGTTGTGAACATTTTGGAGATGACTTCAGAGCTGAAGCTCCCTCTGGTGGTTGCTGAGGGTATTGTACCTATCTTGAATACAAAGAACCCTACACCCGCAGATGAGTGGGTGTCAGGTGGTACTGACTGACCTGATATAAGTGAGCTGATCTCCCATGATCCTCGCCTGTGATCAATTGTGCTTCCTGGTTTAGTTTATAATTCAGCTTGCTTTCCTGCTGTCTCCTGCTTGCGTTCAGATAAGTCTCTTTCAGTTTTTTTTACTGTGGTTTGAATTCCTTGCTTTTTGCTGCATTGCTTTTTTGTCTTCAGCCGGGTCCCCTATGGGGGACTTTGGCTGGTTTCCGTTCGTTTCTTGTATTTGTTCATTTGCTCAGTTCTTGTGATATTTTTCTGCTGGGTAGCTACGTGTCCACACCAGAGACCTGATATAGGTGGTCGAGACCGTGTGGTCTCAGTGCTTTTGGATTCAGAAGTGTTGGAGTTTTTCCTAGGGTTTTTCTGGGTTGCAGAAAGTATTCTCTCCTGTGCTGTCCTATCTAGACAGTTTTGGGCCCCAGCGTTTGCTCAATCTATTTTCTGTCTGTGTTCGTATTTTCATCTTGTCTAACCGCCATTATATGTTTGGGGGCTTCCTACTCTTTTGGAGTCTACTCCGGGGCAGTTAGCTTTCCTCTTTCCATCTTCAGGGATAGCTATCTCTCCGGCTGTGCCGAGGCATCTAGACCACCATAGGTATGCTCCACGGTTGCTTCTAGTTGTGCGGTTAGTTTAGGGGTCTGCAACCTATTAGTTTCCAACCTCTCTGGTAGGCTACCTATGCGTTTTTTTACTCCTGCTTCCTCAGCTACCATAACATAACACCTGCTGCACAAAGTCTCCTCTTAACAGTTGTTGTAGAGATGTGTCTGCTGCTAGAACTCTGTGTGGCATTGACCTGGTCTCTAATCTGAGCTGCTGTAAACCTGTGATTTCTGAGGCTGGTGAATTGGATAAACTTATCCTCAGAAGCAGAGGTGACTCTTGGTCTTCATTTCCTGGGGCGGTCCTCATGTGAGCCAGTTTCTTTGTAGCGCTTGATGGTTTTTACAACTGCACTTGGGGACACTTTTAAAGTTTTCCCCAATTTTTCAGACTGACTGACCTTCATTTCTTAAAGTAATGATGACCACTCGTTTTTCTTTACTTAGCTGCTTTTTTCTTGCAATAATACAAATTCTAACAGTCTATTCAGTAGGACTATCAGCTGTGTATCCACCAGACTTCTGCATAACACAACTGATGGTCCCAACCCCATTTATAAGGCCAGAAATCCCACTTATTAAATTTGACAGGGCACACAGGTGAAGTGAAAACCATTCCCATTGACTACCTCTTGAAGCTCATCAAGAGAATGCCAAGAGTGTGCAAAGCAGTCATCAAAGCAAAAAGTGGCTACTTTGAAGAACGTAGAATATAAGACATAATTTCAGTTGTTACACACTTTTTTGTTAAGTATATAGTTCCACATGTGTTAATTCATAGTTTTGATACCTTCAGTGTGAATTTACAATTTTCATAGTCATGAAAATACAGAAAAATCTTTAAATGAGAAGGTGTGTCCAAACTTTTGGTCTGTACTGTATATATATTAAGAAGTACTTTCTATTATTTTATAAACTATTGTCTCTTATCTGCACACAGGAAGGGAAGAATAAACCAGATATCTACAATTCCAATACTTTGGTGATGAACACTTTGCTCATGTTCTTTGGTGGGACAGAAACAGTAAGCGCTACTGTGAGATATGCATTATTGCTTCTTATGAAATACCCCAGTATAGCAGGTATGTAACTAGTATCAGACATATCTTTAAAAGCCTGGTGGGATCTTAAAGGAAAGCTATCATCAGAAATTGACAAATCGTTTAAATCAGTATTTTTTATTTTTTTTATTAATATCCTTTATTCCATAAATCTTGCAATTTTCACCTCGGCCACTGGGGCTTTTTTTTAGACTCTAACTTCTTGCTGTTTCAAGAAACAACACATGTACATAGCCACAATATGCATATTCAAGCCCTATCTTTTTGTATTGAAGTGTGTAATGAGCATGGGCAAAAGTTTTTGTGAAGGGATGAGTAGCATGGTCAGACATGACTTCAGATAAGCACAAAATACCAAGTTCCCCAGCTCCTGTAAATTGGCTGTGAAGATCTTGGGCACAAAAAGTGAAAGCCTTTGCTTAGCTTGAAGGCAGATAAAAGAAAACATAGGCATCCAGCTGTTTGTATATAAAACTCTACCAATTTATCAGTACAGTTTATATCATTCCAGGTACATTAAAAAATATTGCATCAAGGCAATAAAATGAAGCGTTTAAGGCATAAAATTGTCATTAATCAAGGTAATAATATGACGTCACTTGCTTATAGCAGTGTTACTTTTCATTATAATACTGCCGTGATAATCTGGAACCTTCTGATAAACTCTTCCTGAAAGGACATGGGGTTCAAGTGTAGAAAAACCCAAGTACCGTGAAAATGCAAAATTACAACTTTTAAAAAAAGAAATAATGATAGTGACATGAAACAAAAAACATTTTCAAAATTATATTACAAATACATGTAACACAAGAACCTGATTTAAATATTAGGTATTTTTTTGATAATAGCTCCCCTTTAAACAACATATAAAAATTATATAACTTTTTTGTTTTCCTCAGAGAAAGTCTACAATGAGATAGACATCGTAATTGGCCAATGTCCACCAAATTTTGAGGACAGATTCAAAATGCCGTACACAGACGCTTTAATACATGAAGTCCAGAGATTTGGTGATGTGGTTCCACTGGCTGCTTCCCATGAATTGAACATGGATACTGAGATTCGCAATTATAAATTCAAGAAGGTAAGTACCAATTTGGACAAAAGAAAATATTAAAATGAAAAAAAAAAGCATTAAAAAATGTTACTCATCACTTTTCTAATTATTTTCCAAATCACAGGGAACAATTTTCACCCCGGTTCTTACAGGTGTGCACAATGACAAGACACAGTTCAAGAATCCTGAGAATTTCGACCCAAAAAACTTTTTGGATGAAAATGGGAAACTAATGAAGAATGAGTCCTTGATGCCATTTTCTGCAGGTGAGTGTGACAAGAAAGTAGTTTCTGACACGTCTATTTTAGTGAAAACATGGATTTTGGACCAAACAGGGCATCGAATTCTGGAGATATTCCACTTGGATTATATAAATTAAATGACAGCTGGGTGTTACCATTCATGTAACATTCAGCTGCTACAAGTCAACGGAGCAGCTTTTCCTCTTCTGGGCTGCTCTGTTTCATGGGGTGTGACTGCCCATGTAAAACTGATTGCCAGCCAGATTTTCGAAGTTATGAAGTGTGGAGAGGCTATCAATCAGCATGACTTCGGCAGTCACGCCCCGTCAACATAGCAGAGCAAAAGAGAATCTGCTGCTCTGTTGACAAGCCATCATTGGTAGCCGCTGAATCGCCGGCAGGAGCATGCTCTGTGCTGGTAGAGATCTGTGCCAGTCACAACAAGCAGGTAGTTAGCAACAACCTGCCTGTTAGTTCTTAGGCCCATAGTAAAAAAATAAAACATCCTGGATAAACCCTTTAAAATAAATGTGTATGTAATATAAAGCCGAATATGTCATCTATTCTAGATGTTTTCTAAATTTCCCTATATTTTTTTTCCAGGTAAAAGAATTTGCCCGGGCAAGAGCTTGGCGGTTATGGAGCTTTTTATTTTTATCACCACACTTCTGCAGAACTTCACAATCAAGTCACCAGTGCCCCCCGAAAAAATCTCAGTTTCTCCGGTGGGATGTGGGCTAGGACATATTCCTCCCAAGTTTGAGATATGTCTTATACCCCGAACATGTTCTTAAGAAGAACTATAATATTATAAGTTGTAAGAACCTAACAGATTAGGCAATTAGTGAAATGTTCATGAGTGCGGGAACCAATTTGATTTTAGGGAAGAAAGATAACATTCCAAATACTGTATATACTCGCATATAAGCAGAGATTTTCAGCCCATTTTTTAGGGCTGAAAGTCCCCTCTCGGCTTATACAGTCATGGCCAAAAGTTTTGAGAATGACACAAATATTATATTTTCACATGATCTGCTGCCCTCTGGTTTTTATGTGTGTTTGACAGATGTTTTTATCACAGACAGAAATATAATAATTGCAAACATATGAGTAACAAAAGCTTATATTGACAGTTAGAATGAGTTAATGCAGCAAGTCAATATTTGCAGTGTTGACCCTTCTTCTTCAGGACCTCTGCAATTCTCCCTGGCATGCTCTCAATCAACTTCTGGACCAAATCCTGACTGATAGCAGTCCATTCTTGCACAATCAATGCTTTCATTTTGTCAGAATTTTTAGGTTTTTGTTTGTCCACCCGTCCCTTTATGATTGACCACAAGTTCTCAATGGGATTAAGATCTGGGGAGTTTCCAGGCCATGGACCCAAAATCTCTATGTTTTGTTCCCTGAGCCATTTAGTTATCACCTTTGCTTTATGGCAAGGTGCTCCATCATGCTGGAAAAGGCATTGTTGATCGCCAAACTGCTCTTGGAGGGTTGGGAGAAGTTGCTCTTGGAGGACATTCTGGTACCATTCTTTATTCATGGCTGTGTTTTTAGGCAAGACTGTGAGAGAGCCGATTCCCTTGGCTGAGAAGCAACCCCACACATGAATGGTTTCAGGATGCTTAACAGTTGGCATGAGACAAGACTGGTGGTAGCGCTCACCTTGTCTTCTCCGAATGAGGCGTTTTCCTGATGTCCCAAACAATCGAAAAGGGGATTCATCAGAGAAAATAACTTTACCCCAGTCCTCAGCAGTTCACTGCCTGTACCTTTTGAGAATATCAGTCTGTCAATGATGTTTTTTCTGGAGAGAAGTGGCTTCTTTGCTGCCCTCCTTGAGACCAGGCCTTGCTCCAAGAGTCTCCGCCTCACAGTGCGTGCAGATGCACTCACACCTGCCTGCTGCCATTCCTGAGCAAGCTCTGCACTGCTGGTAGCCCGATCCCGCAGCTGAAACACTTTTAAGAGACGGTCCTGGCACTTGCTGGTCTTTATTGGGTGCCCTGAAGCCTTTTTGGCAACAATGGAACCTCTCTTCTTGAAGTTCTTGATGATGCAATAGATTGTTGACTGAGGTGCAATCTTTCTAGCTGCGATACTCTTCCCTGTTAGGCCATTTTTGTGCATTGCAATGATGACTGCACGTGTTTCTTTAGAGATAACGATGGTTAACAGAAGAGAAACAATGATGCCAAGCACCAGCCTACTTTTAAAGTGTCCAGTGGTGTCATTCTTACTTAATCATGACAGATTGATCTCCAGCCATGTCCTCATCAACACCCACACCTGTGTTAATGGAGCAATCACTGAAAAGAGGTTAGCTGGTCCTTTTAAGGCAGGGCTGCAATGATGTTGAAATGTGTTTTGGGGATAAAGTTCATTTTCTAGCCAAATATTGACTTTGCAAGTAATTGCTGTTAAGCTGATCACTCTTTATAACATTCTGGAGTATATGCAAATTGCCATTAGAAAAAGTGAAGCAGTAGACTTTGTAAAAATTAATATTTGTGTCATTCTCAAAACTTTTGGCCATGACTGTACACGAGTCATATTCCTGGGGGTCGCAGGGAGGGGGAGCGGGGGTGTCGGATCATACTTACCCCTCCGCCGGCGCGTCTCTGCAGCCCCCCTGCTTCTCCCACGATCTCCGGCTCCTTCCTGCAGTGGTCACATGGTGCCGCTCATTAAAGTCATGAATATGCACATATTCATGACTTTAATGAGCGGTACCACGTGACTGCTGTAGGAAGGAAGAACTGCGGAGACCGCCGGGAGAAGAGGAGAGGCTGCAGAGAGTGACGCGCCGGCGGAGGGGTGAGTATAGCGATATTCACCTGTCCCCCAGTCCACCGCTGCGCGCTGCTCCGACCTCCTTGTCTGACTCCTCTGGCTGTGAATGATCAGGCAGAGGGCGCGATGATGTAGTTAGTGCGCGCCACGCCCTCTGCCTGATCATTCACTGCCGAGGACCCAGAAGAGGGAGCAGCGCAGCGGTGGACCGGTCCGGTGACAGGTAAATATCAGAGGTGTCGGGGTCCTGAGCGAGCGGTGACACCAGCACCTGTCCCCCATAGCACGCCGGTGTCACCGCTTGCTCTGTACACGGCACCTGGCCCCCAGCGACGAGAGGTGAGTATGTCATTTTTTTTTCTTTTGCAGCAGCGTGGCAGCATAATAATCTGTGGAGCATATGGGGGCATAATCTGTGGAACATATGGAGGCATAATCTGTGGAACATATGGGGGCCTAATCTGTGGAACATATGGGGGCATAATCTGTGGAGCATATGGGGGCATAATCTGTGGAACATATGGGGGCATAATCTGTGGAACATATTGGGGCATAATCTGTGGAACATATGGGGGCATAATCTGTGGAGCATATGGGGACATAATCTGTGGAACATATGGAGGCATAATCTGTGGAGCATATGGGGGCATAATCTGTGGAGCATATGGGGCATAATCTGTGGAGCATATGGCTCATAATCTGTGGAGCATATGGGGCATAATCTGTGCAGCATATGGGCATAATCTGTGCAGCATATGGGGGCATAATCTGTGGAGCATCATATGGGGGCAAAATCATTTTCCACCCTAGTCAATACACGAATCAATAAGTTTTCCCAGTTATTTGTGGCAAAATTAGGGGGTTCGGCTTGTACATGGGTCGGCTTATACATAAGTATATACGGTATTACTCATTTGTATCATTAGCTTATGGAATATATAACAATTCACAGAATGGAAGTGTACTGCATTACCAGGTACAGCACTTGAGAGGAGCATTGCTATCAAGAAAATAAATCAATAAATACAAAATGTTATTTTTAGGGTCTTTAATACCACTTTAGGAATTTAGTAACATTTGGTAAAAGCTGAGGATATCTTCCATTCAAAGAACGTAATGTAAAAACACTGAATCCGGCATGCTAAAACCCACAGCTTTCATTTTATCCAGCATATTTAACTCCTCTCTGACATTAGACGTACTATCCCGTCCATAAAACCCGTGCCATTCTGCCCATGGACGGGATAGTACGTCATAGGCGATCAGCTGCGCTCCTGAGGGGAGCGCAGCTAATCGCCGCCGGGTGTCAGCTGATTATCACAGCTGACACCCGTGACTGTGTGTCAGGAGCGGTCACGGACCGCTCCCGGCACATTAACCCCTAGCACACCGCGATCAAACATGATCGCGGTGTACTGGGGCACAGGGGAGGATCGCGCAGGGTGGGGGCTCCCTGCGCGCCCCCCTGAGACCCTCAGACCAGCGCGATGTGATCGCGCTATTCTGAGGGCTTCCTCCCTCCCAGGACCCGGATCCAAGATGGCGCCGGGGTCCTGGAGGGAGGCGGCTAC